>WEIT01031421.1:192447-211419 GCA_013389985.1 Dryoscopus gambensis
TTTTTTTTCTTTTCTCTTGCTTCCAGAGGGTATAAATAATAATGTTTAAAAATGAATAAACACACGTGCAAAGACATATAATATCTCAGTCACATTCCAAAGTCCTTGCTCAGGTTTTTCATTCATTTACAATGTCAGTAAAACTCCAACTGAGGTGAATATGGTTTTGATAGACTAAAAATTGAGTCAAATTTGCAGGATAAATTTGGCAGAAATTTGCAACAGCAGCATTGGCAATCCAACTCAGAATGCTTATTAAAAGGAAAACTGAACTGCCCTTTGTGGCTTGGGAAAAAAAGTCTATTTTGAGCACTTGGCTTTTTTCCTCCCATCACTGTATCCTTCCTCAGTAGCAGCATAATCATTAGCACTTACAGATAAAGTTCTGAAAATCTGGTCACACCCGCTACCTTTCACAGCAACCATGAGAAATGCACCTCTGGCAAACTAATGAGTTCTCTAGCATCAGACAGACAGGGAGTCCAATGGATATCTTTGCTTTCAGTCATTTTGGTCAGTGAGAGGGCTGGTTCATTCATTGGTTTGGTCAAACAGCCGTCATTCTGAATACCATGTTTGCAAACTCCCCTGCAAAAAGAAAGGTTCTTCAGGAAAATCTGTTGATGACAGGCTCATAGTGGAAGTTGTATTTAGCACCTGTCGGTTCCTGCTGCCTGTGACACTGTGAATTAGCTTGATGAGGCACTGCTGAGTGTTGGAGCTGCCATCCTTTGTCCCCTGGGACTGTCACTGTGCTAAGTTTTGATCTCCTCCTACCTAACAGGCAGATGAGATTGTTTTCTCAGATACAAATCTTTGTAAATTATTAGCAGAGATACTTTTAAAAAATTAAATAACAATGTGTAATCTTGGAGAAGTGTGCACTGCCACAGAAGCAGTTAAGGATCTGTCTGGAGATCTTTGAAATCTCCTGTTAGTGGGATTTCCACGCTGATACAATCTAACAGTTTTTGGGGACTGTGTACTTCTGTTCTGCTAGGATATCAAAATTACCAATCTCTTGATTATAATATTCATGATGCTCAAGCAGACCAGAAAGAGCACTAAAATGTAATTTAATTTAACCATTTCTCCTTACATATTTCCAAAGTTGCTGATACAATATCCTGGTGCAGTATATCCTCTCATTCTCTCTCCATTTTGCCTTCACATACTGCTCTCTACATAGTTTTCCCTTTTCCACTTTTTTCAGACCCATGGGTCTCATTCTGACGGAAGGTCTGCCACTATAAATTCGAAGTACTGCCACTTGTTTACCATTACATGTTTGCACTGATACAAATCACAGCAGCCTCCGACCCTTGGCATGGCTTATATTCTTCCTGGTGACTTTTCTGTTGTGATCTCGCTGTGCCCTGTGCATGACTGATCGCTGCAGCTCACTCCTGCCAGATCCTCAGGTTCTTCCACCCAAATCATCCTCTGATGACATTCCTGCTAAAGAAGGGTATATATGCTGCAGACTACCTTCCTCCTGCACCTCTGCCCCATCTTCCCTTCATCCTTCAAAAGGGAAACCTCGAGAAGGAATAAAGTAAAAGCCATGGGAGACACAGTGAGGAGGAGAGAGCCTGAGGTTCAACAGCTCCAAACTAATCTGTCAACAAAATCTCATTACACTAATATATGGTAAGTATCTCATTGTACTACCAAGGCAAGCCCATCCTTGCCCCACATTGTTTTGCTACCAGAACATTTTCCCTGATCCCATCACCTCCTTCCTAATGCTGGACGGTCACAGCCTTTCCCTGTCCTCTTGGGGAGAGGTAGGGAGCCAGAGGGGCCCAGAATGCCCACACCTAACTAGTGGGTTTGTGGTTCTAGACAGGGGAGAGGAGTGAAACGAGTTAATGTGGTAGTTTTTAGAGTTGAGTATTGTGCACATTGTTGCTCTCAGCTTTTGTTCATGCAGATCTTAGTGCTGAGTAATACCTCAGTTTTGTATCACTGCAGCTACACATTTAGCAGCTGCCTTTGCAGCTTCGGACTGCAAGATACAGACTGACTGACAACCAGTAAGGAGAGGATACAGCTTCTTTTCAGTAGCATAATATGTTTGGCAACGAATGTATTTTCTATTTCACATTATGACACATCACATTCAAAATGAGTGCCAGGCTCTGTGAAAGAAAAAGTTTTCTGTTTTGCACCAGAAGATCCTGAATGTAACAGGAAAACTTTCCCAGCCTGCAAGGAGCCCTGGTGATTGCTCTGTGAGGCCAAAAGGGAAAGCGTAAACTTGATGAGCTAAAGGGTTTCTCCTTTTGTCTTCAAGTCGCACCAACTCTCTGATATCTGATAGTGAATTTTTTCACTTAGCGAAACCCATGGGTAGAAGAGGGCAAACACTTTTAAACATGGTATATTTTTCTCACTTAATTAAAAATTAAAAAAAAATTCAAACATTAGTGAACCTCAAAAAGGAGTGAGCTGAACAATTTTTAACATGGCTTATCATGCTCTCAAGCCAAATGACCTTTGTGGAGGAAGCCAAGAAATTGATGAAAATAGCTGTTTAGTTTTGTGTTCAATGTGAGCATCTACTTCAAAACCTCCTAAAGAGAAGACACACGTTCTGATCCAGTCATTGAATACAAGAATTTATTAAACTTTTATTTATTGGGTTATCCATCCATGAACTACATGAATGCACTATTCATTTGAAGGTGTATGAGTTTGGTTTATGAAAGGGCTAATGTTTTTTGAATCTTACATTTCCTACTGGTTAAAGCTAATCCAGAGTGTTGCTGAATATGTCTGAAGCCACAAGTAAAGTTGTTTTTACGTCTGACCCTTTTGGGAAGGTAGACTGTCTTGTTTTTTTAGACCAAACTAGATAGAAAAACCTGTTTTCACATATGAGATTTGGACAGACATTTTTCGGTTTTCTTTTACTTCTGTTATCTTAGGTTGCATGCAGATTTAAAAAAAAAAACCCAAACCAAACCAAAACCACAACAACTCTGACTGAATCCTGCACTACAAACAAAAGGTCCTAAAAGATGCAGAGTGATATATTGTGATTTATTGTTCCCTGTAATTCATAAATATGGTATTCTTACTGTCTCAACTATGAAGATATTACATTAATGTATTTTAAGAAGATTGTCACATGAGCTGTATGTGTATCCACATAAATATTATTTGACTTTTAATGCAAGGGTATGGAAAAGCTAAGATGCCGCTGAGATAAGACGTCAGTGCTGTACCTGGAAGAAACTTCTGCAGACCAAACTTGGCCCATTTTCCAGTTTTATTGAAACCAGATGCCTTTTCAGCATTTAGCTCCAAAATCTGTGGTGCTTTGTCCAATCTGTGACCCCTGAGAACTGCCATCACCCAAGACACACCGTGGGAGGGTGTCCCAGGGGCCGCTACCACAGTGGTGCAGAAATGATGGGGTTGGTGCAAAAGTCTTGCTTTTTGTGTAATTTGTAAGAGCATTTAATTCTCTGGGAGATTTCTCTGCAGCAGATAGCAACTGTAGTCTCTCTGGATATTGGAGGATGCGTCTGAACAGATGTTTGGAGACAGATTAGCATGAAATGCTTTGCAGTCCCATTAAGACACCTTGCAAGACCCAGGTCTGAAGCTACACAGGGTTTGGGAGGAATCCCTGTAGCGCCAGATCTTCCCTCCCACCTCTGCAAAGGGTATCCCAGGGCAGGGGAAGGCACTGGCCTGACTTGGCTTCTCCCAGCTGCCATATGGTTCCTCAATGACTGTGTCCAGCTGCCACAAATTAAGGCTGTTCCTTAGCCTCAGACTGCTGGAGGCTACCCTGGAACTGGGCAGGGAATCAAAGGAGCGCATCTGACTGACGCCCCAACTGTACTCTGCTGTGGCAACTGCTGAAGTCCCTGTATTTAGCTTGGGATGTGCATATTTGTATACAACAGAGCTGTCCAGTCCAGCAGTACTTTTGAGGCTGAAAAAAATGTTGTTTAACTTCTTTCCCCCCTCTTAATCTGTCCCAGTTTTACATCCCCTCCTGTCCCCAGAAACAGGTAACTTCACTTACTGCAGAAAGCTGTTCTTGAGGTGTGCTGGTTTGCCAAACAGTTTTCTCTCATGGGATTTTCCTCTCAGGGTTTAGCCCTTTTGGTTTTTGCTGGTTTTGATTTTTTTCTCCGTATGAGTAATGGCACAACTACTCATAGATTTCACATGAGAGAAAGCTGCTGTGTGATGGCCTCATTTTGAAGGTACAAGGAATGAGATAATTGGTATGTAAGTTATAGTGGTTGTCATGTCTGTAAGATTGAATGGATCCTACACCTACACTAATACAAATATACTGAGGCAGAGGGGTAAAATTCCTTGTCAGAGATGTGCAATATCACAGAAAAGTTAGCATTTAGGGAAAAGAAGACTTGTTTAAAGGAAAATTGTGATGGTGTATGGCCTGAAAGCACTCTGCAACATGAGATTAGGGCATAGGGCTGCATCCTGGCTTCCTTTCAGTGGACATAGTCACAGTAATTGGAAGGAAACATTGTTGGAACCAAGTATGAAACTTTCTGGATCCTTATCTAATTTTGCCTTCTGTATGGTAGTATAGAGGACCAACACATACCATTATTGTTGTCTTCAAACCTGGAACAGTTGCCACAGGGTTCTAGCTCAAGTATCGAGGGTTTTGCATACTGTACTTCATTGAAAGGAATCATTTAAGAGGGAAGTAATATGATGCATAGCTTGAGACACCAAGGCTAGCAAGATAAAAGTTTAGATGTGTTTATTTACATTTAAGATACTGTCTTCAAGACAGGAGAGAAAATAGTCCATAAAACTTGTGAAAATGCTGAATATTTTAGTCACAAAGTTGAACACATTATGATTTTCAGCATTCGGACTATGTTCTTCTACATCTAAAACACCTCAGGTCTTTCCCCCCCCCCCAAAAAAAAAGAAAAGAAAGAAAACCAAATATCTTTTACCCTTTCCCTATCCAATGCTATAACACTAAAGTGAATTTCACCCCTATTGGTCAAAATTTCCATTTCTAAAAGTTTTTCTTTATCTTCTTATTTGTTCTGCTTCCCCTGGCTGAGTTGCTCTGAGGGAGAAAAAAAAATCCTTTTTATGGGTTACATTACTTATGCAGCAGGCATGAAACTGCAAACACCTGGTAGAGTTTCCCTTGTGTGAGCTGCAGCCTACCTCAGAGTACTTTGCAAACATCTGAAACTCATTCTGTGGATCTCAAAGGCCCTCTCCATCACTGATTGAATATTTTTATGAGATTCATTATGGAACAGCTGTGATTGATACTGCTGATCACACAATAGAGGCTATTAATGTTTGAGATGTGGTCACTGTCATCCAGAAGAATAATTATTAAATTAAGGTAAATACAACATGTATCCCGATTCCACACGCATTACGCCTGTTTTTGGCAGGAAACATCTGGATGAGGTGATGCTCGCTGTAGGCATGGGGATGGTTGGAGTATTGGCTCACAAGGATGTTAATTTTGGCTAGTGAACTGAGAAGTAAAATATCTGAAAGAACTGCAAAATTAATATCAGATTTAAAATAGCTAAATAAGAACTGAATGGACAATGAAGTATTCTGTGACTGTGCTTCTGCCTTTCTGTGCATTTCCTGAAATGTTTTGTCTTTGTCATCAGGAAACCCCCAAATTTTTCCCATGCCAAGCACTCTGTAGGATCTGTGTTATCACCTTATACTTGGAAACCCCATGCCACTGTCACCGTGGAAAATAATATCTTTTGGGTGCAACATGAGTGTCTCTTTCAAGAGACTCAGACACAGACATAGTATAAGTACCTGTAGAATTTTTTTGTGTGTCTTTGTGTGTTTATTTGCACACACCTATGCAGATGTAGCGCTGTGTGTAGGGTGTACAGGATGAGCATGTGTGTGTGTGTATACCTCAGAACTTCTGTTAAGTGAGTAAGACTGTCAGACAAGGGCAACATCTCAGAAGATGGTTTTCATACGCGGGGAATCAGCAAGCAATCTACTTCATAACTTAAAAATAATCTCTGGTATCAGGAACACAGCCACTCACAGCTGAATGGTGCTAGACATAACACCAGATTAATATGAAGGGCACTTTTCGACAGTAGCACCCTCTGAAGGACTCCATAAAAATGTATATTGAAAAGAAGAGAAAACAGGAACTGAATTTTTTTCTTGCTGGATTGCACGTTTAGTAGTTCTTGATATTTTGTCTCAGTACTCAGTAAGTACTATAGTTTGCAATGGGTTTGTCACATGCTATTTAAACTAATTAATTGATCACAAACTGACTGTGTATTAGGGATCTAAAAATCACCACTGTAATGAACTTTATTGCTGCTGCTTGTATCATATTTTATGGTATTGCCCATTTAAAAGAAAACTGTCCAGATTGTTTCATCTCAATGGAATTATATTGTTCTATACCTGGTGGTTTCTATGAGTAGGACAGAAAACAGAAATTGTGGGGGTTTTTGACTGCTCGATCCTTTGTTGATAGTTTTCCTACAATCTTTTTTCTGTCTAATCAAGTGGATAGCATCAAAAGACTAAGACACATACTCAGAAATTATTAAGAAGGGCAAGCATCTACCTTTATTCAGATTTTTATAGGTAGACTCTGATTTTTTCTTGTTTCCTACATTTTTTTGTTCTTTAAATCCAGTGGCACTAAGATCTGCAGTTATAAAAACATCCAGTGTTTTATTTATACAAATATCTTCCTAAGAAATGGCAAATCAAATAGAGGGTTTATTGTTTCTAAAAGTGGCCAAATTCTTCTTTCAGTTATACCTGTGTGACTGTATTGAATTCAGAGCTGCTCGCTGGAAGAGACAAAAATTTAGCTCGTATTTGATAAATGAATGAAGTATTTTACCAGGTTCTCCTTTCCTTCCTGTGTAAGTCAATTACACAATACATTCAGAGACTTGCTCCAGCTGGGGCTTTACACAGTAATCTGCAGTACTCATATGCCAATCTCAAGTTTATATTAGAAAGAATCTTTAAACAGTTTTAAGTTCAAGAAAGCAGAAATTCAGGGTTCAGTGTCAGAGAATTAATCTTTTTCCAGATGTAACAGAATCTGGTCATCATAGATGATCTCAGTTTATGCAGCTGAAAACTGCATTTCTTTAAAGTGCAATTATGCTTACATTTTACATTTGGCTAAATGATTTCTCTTCTCTGCAAGCTACACTACTAGAGGTGACTACAAATCAACGTATGGGCTTTCTCTAATGCAGAGAAAGCCCAATTATGGCAAGGCTGAGTGGTTATTTGACATTTATATGAAGTGCAGATATCCTAAGGTATGGAAAATTATCATTATTTTCAGATGGGAAATACCTGGCAGACTATTGAACACTGTCTGTGAGAACCTTTGTTGCACAATGCAACACTCAAGTTTTACATTGCTTTCAAACATGAGTGTTGGAAGGAAAATTCAGGGAGAAAAAGCCTTGGCATGCTACTTCTGTGTGTTTTTTAAAGACAACCACATTTTTTTTCTGTGCATTCTACAATGCTTTTAATTTGAAAGATCCTTTTGTATTGGTGATTGCATCCATCAGCATTTGAATTTCAGTTGTAAGACCCCAGTCACCTTAGCAAATATACTTGTGCAAGGTTGTGAGGTTAATATCCAAAATAGTCCTTCTAAGCTTTCTTGTCTCCAAAGCTTTTCTAATATCCTAGAATTATGCGGTTGTAAATGGAGGATGGATAGGGTGTCTCCCATAGCACTTTTCTGCTGGTGCCTTGGAGGAGCTGAAGTGCTGCTGAAAGAAGCCCAGAGGACCGTTGTCTCTTACTACACATGTATGGGAGCTGTCGGCAGCCAGCCGAGCACCGTTTCCAGCTGACAAAGGAGTCATCCACCCACTGGAAATTCTGGTGTTAGCACCTTCTATGTTTTGAGGTATAAACTGAAGGACTTTCCTTTTCAAAGTGCTCAGCCTTGCAAAACACAATTATTCTTGTTCAATGAAGTCCTAATGAAGGCAATAGGAGTTGGCTGGCCAAACCCAGAGGTCCATCTCTGGAGGTCTCTGGTTTTCTTGGATGTTGTCCTTTGATTCAAGTCCTGTTAATACCACTGTGACTCTGTGTTGTAGTTGACTTTGTAGTTGACTCACTTTGTGAGTGTGTTAGATATACAAGCTGCGTGGATGGAAGAGATTTGAGAGAGGGGGCCAAATTCTGTACCTAAAGAGCACAGTCTGAGGGTTAGCGAGCAGGGCCGTGGGCCCTTTAGAGCCACTGATGTCCCATGCTGCCTTTACAGCACATCTGTGTCCTAGGACAACTCCACATCACCAGATAAGGAAAGTGATATTGCCTCTGCATTCTTCAGTCATACTTCACCGGAAATCCATGCTGTGCTTCCAAAACCTCCAGATCTGAGGAGTGTGTATGTTTCTCTAACGTAATTATATTTACGAGATGATTTCTTAAACCACCTGAGATGAGATCATATCCACACCAAATGAACAGGGAGAACTTGCTTTTTATCATAGCAACCAGCTGCTTGAAAAGAGTTCTCCGTCAGTCATCCTTTCAAAAATCCTACATGATCTCATACATTTGTGCCCCTTTTACTTAGCTGTGTGCTCTTTTAACGTTTCATTCATTTTTATCTTATAGTATATGATTCAAAGGGAAACACTGCACAGAGGGGCTGCAGATTACCTAGAAAGGCCTGATGGTATGCACTGCTCTGTGCCTCAGAGGGTCATGTTGAGTTTGAAGTGAGATTCGCACTTCTCACAGCAGAGATGGAAATGCAGTTACTGTCAAACCTCTTCATTCCAGTGGGCCTAAGATAAGGATGCCCAGAGTTAAGCATGCAAATCTGCTTTATCCAAAGCTTGAATTTAAGAAAAGATAATTCAGAGAAAAGGGGAGTTCATACCAGAACATATGAATATTTTTCTCATATCAGTCTGGATTTTTGCTCTCATTTTCTGTCTTTTTCTAATTCTAAGGCAGGGAGCTATTCTGCTTCCACATGTGTATTTACTGTGTCTTACAGCACAGGAGTGTTCTCGCTGCTGCAAGTAAGCACCCCCCAACCAGTAAAACATCCCCATACCACTTCTGAAAACCTGAAACCTCATAGTAAAACCAGTCCTGGTGACCTCTCTCCATCCCATGTTTAGAGGGATGAATATTGGTGGTATTTTTTTCTTGGCAGTGATCAGCCAGCTTTTTTAAAAATCAGAAGAGGGGGTGTCTATATAAATAGAGCTTTTTTCTTATATTTACTTGTACACTGATGTTCAGAAGACTGAATTATATCTTAGGTGTAATTCATCTCAAGCTCTTCCTACTTGGTCTGTATTCTAAAAGCCATGATGTAGCATAGAAGTAGACAGAAAATTTATATGAATGGGTATGTGCACAAATATGTGATATTGTATGCACTGCACTATGTTTAACACTGGAATTTAAGACATTAGTTTGCCCGTCTGTTATTCTAGTCTTCTGCTAGTGTCACTCCACTGTGATGCTTTACAATTCAGAGAAGCATCCATTATTTATTTTTATTCCCTTAGGTGACATGAGGCCCCAGGCTTTATTTAATACATATCATCAGGCCCTGCAGTGAGTACAGAATTGTTAATTTCCTTGTAGGCTCACTTGTGAGCTGTTATGAGAGCAAGAGTTGGATGAACATTTTAAAAATGGTGAGATTGGTATCTGAAATATGAGATGCAGTGGGACTGTTATCTCAATTTTATAGATGAGGAAAGGAGAACTGGGATAAAAAATAAAAAGTCGATTAAAGGTATCCAGTAATTTGGGACAGTGAGCTTCAGGAGGACTTGGCAACTTTATACAATTTGAATGTTTAATGCTTAGCTGTGGTTTGTTTTATTTTCTTCTGTGGAGAGTCAGACCTCCACCTACATGATCTGAGTGCAGACTTACATCCCACTTAGGTGCTCACCATGACTACTTAGGCTGGTAGCATTTCTGGCATCCTTGTCTGGACTTTGCAGATAACTTAGAGAGAGATAGGATCATGCAAGGAGGGATTCATCAGGACTGTGTCAAGTGTCCACCTTAGGAAGAGCTGAAGGGTGTACTGCAAGTACGTGTTTTTCTCCATGGGCTATGAACGGAATAAGAGGCAGTAGTTGAAGGCTGAGGCCCCAGGTCAGCTGAGGTGAATTCCTCTCAGGGCTTGAATGTTAGCAATGTCAAAATTAAAACTCTATTCTTTATATATAGTTTTTTTGTTATCAAATTAGATACAGGTAGCAGTGTTGTATTACAAACAGAGTTTGGTATAATAAATATGTATCCATTTATCATGTATTCATTAGATATGTATACATACACACACAGATTTTGCAGCCATCCACATGTTTTTTATGTATGGACATTGAAACATGAAGGCATTTCTGAGAAATTGAAGGGCAACTAATGCAGAGCAGAACTATACTGCTCTTAAATTGAAATTTAGATGTTCTTCAAAAGGATTTTATATGGAACAGGTAGAGTTTCATGTTAATCATTTGGGAAAACACTGCAAAGATCTTTATTACTGGGTATAAACCTGGGAATGTCTGCACAGCAATAGGATGGGTACATTTATGTATTGCTTTGTACAAGTATTTTTAGTGCCTTTGCACACAATACTAGTGGTGTTGTGTTTTATATGTCAGATGTGAAATTAAATTCTACTCCTTCCTTGATTTACTTTACAACAACAGAAGTTTTACTCAAATGATTGCCTACATGGCTTGCAGACAACTAGTTGAGCAACTTACAAGAAGGTTATCTGGTTTCTTGATTGGCACGTACTGCTCTCCATGTCCAGAGGTCCAAGAAGCCCGCGCTTTTTTTTTTTTCCAGCAACACAAGCAGAGGAAGTGCTAATCAGTAGTATTCTGTTGTCGTTTACTTTCTGCAGTAGGTTTAATTGCGTTCCTTGACCTTGTGAAATTTAAATCTCGTATACTTGCAGGCAAAAGAAACACAGCTATTATTGCACTATCCATGACATTGTGGCTTGGTTTCTTCTTCTCCCTCTTCTCTTTTTCTCGTTAACCCATCATCTTGCTGAGTGTCTTATACTGCTCTCCCAGTTAGTCTGTGAACTGGGAGTGGGAATGATAGCACTGACATGCATCAAGAGCAATCTCGGTGACTGTTAACAGCAGATATGTAAAATTTAAAGGGAAATAAACATGTAGCTGTATTCTTAGCAACTACCTTCCACCATGCCAATTCAGGTGCTACCTTTGAGTCTATTATGCTTCGGTTTCTGACTCCTTTTCAGTTCCAGATTACTTCCATCAGGCTTAGACATAGGAATTATTTCAGCTCTGCCCTTTGTTAAGCCTTTTAAAGAAAATTAAGGAGCGTGACTTCCAGGAAGGTATTTCACACCATTTTTTCAGAGGGTTTACTAGTGTTGTGTCTACAATCTGGTTGTTTGATTCAGAATAATTTGAGGGAAATGGTGAAGCCTCTTCAGTCAATGCTGACCAGTCAAAATGTAAAACCACAATTATTTTTAGAGCTAGTATACAAGTATTATACAGATTAATTTCGGGTTTTCTTCTAGACCAGCAGATACAGACAATGATTTTGAAGTTGCCTGCAAAAGAGTATAAATATTTGAGGTGTTTACTCAGATCTAAGAATTAGCTGTTTGTTTGTGACTAGTTGAATTGTAGGAGCATAATTCCCAAGCTCTTGGTTTTGTTTTAAATATCCTTAATCAGAAATAGAGAAACTCTTGCCAACCATAGCAATGACCAATTCTCTCCCCTCACTTCCCTGCAAAATGAAGAAAACCAAAACAAATTGCTCATTCCTTTGCTTTCTTACCATTCTGAGGCCACGAGTTCCACAATCAAATGAGCTTCCTACAGAAAAGCTGTTTCTGTGTTGATTTTCCCTTGGATACTTTTCCAAATCACTGCATGTTCCCTGTTACTGAAGATTCTAAAAAGGCTGAATATAAATTCCCAGCCAATCTACTCTCTCTTTATTTAATCTATTTTTAAATTATAGCACCTCTTGCTAATCTCCTATTGAGAAAAAGGGATGTTCTGTTAAAAATACCTTTTTTAAGCATTTAGCATTATAGCACTTATAACATTACAACAAAGCATTATAACAATTCTCAAGATTAAAGCATGCTCAGGTCAACACTGAGTGCTTTAAACACAAAATTGAGTCTTTCCACCTGAAGTGTGTAAAGAGAATTACCTCTTTGCAAAGGGCTTTATTAATCCACGTTGGCCAAACAGGGAAGACAAAGCCCACATTCTTAAATTATTTATCAATAAATGAGGAGTTTTAAGTTATTAATTAATTTATAATAATAACAACTATCTGCTACATTGATTAAGCAAAGCAAAAGCAAAGTGCTTCCCTTGGATCCAAACAGGCACAACACTTGCTTGGTGCTGCTCTGTCCCATGGCACCTACCCATTGCATCCAGTGGGACACACCACATGAGCAAAACCTACTGCACTGAGTGCTCCTACAACTGATCTAATACCAGTTATAGCTAGCAAGGGAAAACTCATGCAAATAGGGGAAGATGTCAGAAATGAAATCTAGGGTAGGAGAACAGTTCTGATCCTGGGTCTCCAAAACTTTCTATAAAGTTTACATACATTGCATATGTGGCCATCAGATCTTTCACAAAATCCATGGAGCTAAAAAAAAAATGAAGGAAAATATTTTTAAGGATTCCAGTGTGTTTTGGAGCCAGATCTTTATTATTAGAGCAGTACTAATAGTTAAAACATCTATGTCCATGGGAAACAAAACACGCTCATTTAGAAATCATTTTCCTTTACAGATTTCTCAGGCTGTAGCCTTAAATGCAAATTTCATTAACATAGATGATAAAATAATACAATAAGATACTTTTTTTGTCCAGAATTCTCAGAGTAATAAAAAGAACAGTGGCCAAAAGTGCTTTAAATATATTAACTTTTTTTTAAAACTCTGCAAGCCTTTGTTCTCAAGAAAGAAAACTGCTGTTTCTCTTCCCTGAAGCCATTGGTAATATGATGCAAAAACATCAGAGAAAATCTAATCCAAGATAGGTGCAGTCCCCAAGGGAACATGCTCTTCTTTGTTTCATATTTCCATTGGAAATCTGGGAGATTTTGCATGCAAACATCTTATTTCATGGGGCTGCTTCTCAAATTGAGAGATTAAATCTAGCGCAGTATAAAGGCCTTTTCAATAAAGTGGGTTGCACAGTCTTCTGTTTACAGAAAATTGATGCATCATCTGATATGTCTGAAATTGCTAACTTCTGTTTCAGTAAAGCTGAAAGAATTTCAACCAGCCCATTATCTAATCAAGAAAAATATTCCCTTAGCATCTTGTCTTAAGGTAGCTGGCTGGCAAGCAGTGTTTGGACTACTGTATATCACGATTCATTACAGCTGCAAAATGGACTGATTTTCTTGAGAAAGTCATATTTGCAGAGCTATGCATCATCCATAAAATGTTCATAAATGCCTCAAAAGCTACAAAACAGCTATTAAATCCCAACTTCATTTTGGTATTTTTCCCCCTTCATTTCATACACAATCAAAATTTAAATATGTAAGTGATCATTCTTGTTGAGTGCCCATTGACTGAACTTGTGGCAAGAGCGACACTCAGTATGAGCCACAGCTGATTTCTCAGTCCTCAGAGCTTTATGGGTCCCCCGTGCCCATTATTAACATACCTTCCACCAAGGCAGAAACCAGCTGAGTTTGCTCAGTCCTCAGCACAGTAATGTATCTGAATACATGCTTGCATTCAAGCAAAATTGCAAACTAAGTTTTTCAGGGAGCATGAGGGAAATGTGCCTGTTACTGAGACGCTGTGAGTGTGGACCCAGCAGTGCAGGGCCAGAACTTCTCTCCTGCCTCTTGGTGATGCCCCATCCAACATGCAGAGTTCAGGTCCTGCCAGATAGTTGTGCCCAGCAGCTGAAGCAAGAATTCCAACAGCTTCGCTTGGCAAATTTGTCAGGGTGTGAGCAACTGGAGAGGGCAGTGCTGTGTAATATGTGGGTATGCTTCACCAGGTCTGCACACCTTGGGCAATCCTTTGTCACTGCTACTCTCAGTCAAGTGACACAATTTAGAGCAAGCATCACAGAAACTTTTCAACCCAGAATGCAGAAATGAAAGCTGACACAAGCATGGCTGAGAAGCAGGGCAGGTAATGTGTACAGGACCATGGTCCAACATCTTTACAGCTGTCAGGACAGCAAACACTCTCAGCTGCATTTCATTTCCTACCAAGTAAGAAAGATATGAAAGCTTTAATTAACAATGCCAACCTTTTCTGCAGGACTTTCCATGAATAGATCTCAAAGGCCTTCACTAATGAGTTAAGTAAAAAAAGTGTACATCTCCTGGGTTCCCAACCAAGCCTCCCAGCACTGCAGCTTCCTTCCTCACCATTCTTCCCCTCTTTGGTTTCGTGGAGAAGAGCAAGTCTCGTATGCTTGCAGGGTAGGACTGTTGACACTCCTCCCTGCCTAGAAGGGGCTTCAGTGTCCACTGAGGCAAGTGGAATAGAGGATATTTTTCTGGTTTTAGCTTTAAGAAATAAAAAGCTGATCCTTGTTCCCAGGAGGTGCAGTGAGAAATATATCTGAAGCAGAATCTGCTGCCACATACCTTGTACTAGTGTTTTCATCTCAAGGTTACTTCTATAAAGAAAAGTACTTTCCTTGGCAGAGAAGCCAATTAACACATGGATTTTAAGTTTAGATTTTACATATTTGTTTTAGTGAGCAAACCAAACTTAATCCCAAATTCCTGTAATTTTGAACAATTGCTATTTTGCAATTTATAGCAATATTTGTAGGTACCAAACTAGCACTCGGGCCTTAATGTACTAGGCATAGTGCAAAAACATAAAAGGAGATAAACCCTTCTCTGATGAGTTCCTGAGCTAAATACATAGGTTGAGGTAAAGAGAACATGAGATTATACATCATGTGCAAGACAGGACCAGTCACCTAGCTGACAGTCCATGTGCCAACTCACACTGCTTCTTCTCTTGGGAGGACGTTTACTTTCAACTAACAAGCTTCTACTTCTGCTAACCTTTCCATCTGAAAACTATTTAATAAAACAGAAATAAATTGGTCAAGTATCCATAATAAAAGCAATTAGAGCTAACAAGAGTGATGATAGCAGGCTGTCGCAGAGGCAGCAGGGTCAGGATGGGAGTACACCATGTCCTGCCCTTTCTGCATGAGTCCCTCAGAGGAGTAGATGCAAGAATGGCAGCAAGACTTCCCACACTGGAATCCCCCAGCCCTGGTCCAGAACAAGCCTTTTTTGTCAGCCTTGTGCTTTT
The DNA here is from genome assembly GCA_013389985.1 of Dryoscopus gambensis. NCBI lineage: Eukaryota > Metazoa > Chordata > Aves > Passeriformes > Malaconotidae > Dryoscopus > Dryoscopus gambensis. The sequence goes on from WEIT01031421.1 coordinate 207,806, forward strand.
TCTGTACAGCCACTGTGCACAGACACACCAGCTATATCAGTGGCCTGGGAGGCACTAAAGTTCCAGGATATCTCATTTTTACTCTATGACTGGAAATATACCCCAGGGCCTTCCCGGTCCTTTCTCATTTCTCTCTGTCCTCACATTTTCCAAACAAAAAGTTTTTTCATGTCTGCTGAAAACATGAGTAGAGAAGAATATGAAGATGCAGGTAGTGTGAGGGGTTTCAGGTGTCAATTCAGGTAAATATCCAAACAACCGGGGAAGCAGCGTCAAACCTTGATCCCATCTGAATAGAGCTTAGGAAGTCAACCCTGGCAACTATTCCTCTGCGTCTGATGGTGAAGAACTCCAGGCTGTCCTCTCCTCCTGCCAGCACCAGTGGTAGCCCCTTTTCCATCCCACTGAAGACTACTGATGCTTCATTTGCTGAAGAAGGGCAAAGATAAACAGGGTTTTTCAGTGTAACACAACACCTCTGGTAAGTTTCACCTGTGAAAGGATTTTTGTGTAAGTAAACATATACAGGATGTGAGGACAAGGGGTTATGAACTGACTACTACCCAGGATCCTGTCAGCTCCACAGGGAGAATTATCCACTGGAACCAGTGCAATGGGCTACCCAGCAAGGCCAAACCTCACACCAGGTTATGCAGTCACTCAAGCTCTGTTTAATCAATCGGAAATCTTTCCTGAGGCAGAACTGAAGCAGAGGCTTAACCCATTGTCAGTGGGCAGAACAGCAAAACCTCACAGGGTGAGAAGAGAAAATCCCACATGTGTCTCTCACAGGCAGCTCCCTGTTTTGGTGACTGTTAACTTGCAGCACTTCTTTTCCTTTGTTGCTGAAAATGTCTGTGATGTAAGAAAGGCTTATGGTCACCTCCCCCTCACACACTCTAGGGTTTGATCCTTGAAGGAGATGGAAGTCATCCATGAAGAAGTGCCTCAGAGGCCATTGCTGCTGTGAGGGGGAGGCTCCCTCTTTGACTGGGAGGTAATGCTAGGAGAGCTCACAGGCTGGAAATGGAGGATAAGATAGGAATGGGAGCCTGCATCTGGGGAGCAGAGGATAGAGATTACTTTTTTATTATTTTATTTTAAACATATGTATTAATCATGGCTCAAAGCAGGGATGGCAATGGGAAACTGCAGCTGGAATGGGTAAGGCAGGAGGAGGAGGTGATTTTTATTTCAGACATAAATTATGTATTAATTGTGGATTGAAGGGGGGGTCAGTGTGGGAATCTGTAGTGCGGGTAGGACAAAAAGGAAAGATGATTTCAATTGCAAGTATATTTATTGAAGTGTAACTCAAAACAGGGACTGGATGGGAATTTGCAGCTGGAATTGATAGGGCAAAGGAAAATATTGCTTTGGTGGAGCAGTATTATTTTAAACACATGAATAAGTCCTTAGCTCAAAGCAGGCACAGGGGTGGGAATATGGAGTTTGAGGATGTCAAGTAACACTTGTGGGAGAGAAGATCTTTATGTCTTTTCAGGTGCATTCAGAGCTTGTGAAGGTTGCTGAGCTGACTTTGCTAGAGCTGAAACACCCTCTGTTCCCACAACTGGTAATTCAGGATTCCCTAGCAGCCCTCCACTTCCCTGCTGGCTCTTGAGAGTTCGCTCTGCCTGACCAGTGCTGATGTGCCTATGTGACTGCTGCAGTGGAGCTCACAACTGGTGAGCAAGGCACCAGCTCTAAACGCAGCATGCAGCTCCACTGCGTGTGACCAGTTTTGCCCAGGAATGGCTGCAGTCACCATTACACCACAGTACAACTCAGTCTTGCTGCAGGGCAGCGGCTGTGTAGGTCATTGTGGCCCCTTTGCCCTTTGCTTGGCCTCCAGGTGGCGAGTCACCCCCCCACTGCCTTGGTAGGCAACCATCCCCCATGCTGATGATGAGTGATCTCCAGGCTGTGGGCTTTCTCTGCATAGAACATCAGATGGAGCCAGCTGGGAGTGGGGCTGTGTCCTGCCTATGCCCGCTCTTGTCTGGGCAACAGGAACAGTCATTCCCCTGGAATTAGCCTAAAGGAGCTGGCTGGCATGTTCTGGAAACCTATTTTCTTGGCAAAGTCATGTCTTTGAATTCAAATGGTGCACAGCAGTGGTTAGAAAGAGAGCGCTGAGCCCATAGAAATGTCACCAAAGTGCTAGTGCCAATTAATATTCCTGTATCCCAGAGACAATAGGCCTTTCCTGTCTGAAGCTCTGGTCTGAAGCCTTGTGTCTGGCCAGTATGTTCTGTATTGCTGCTCTGAGCAGGAACATTTCAGCTTCCACAGGTTGATGACTGCAAGATCCACTAACACCATGGATTTTTGTCAGTGCGTCATTGCAAAACCACCTGTGCTGAGTAACTTTTCACTAACAAACTGTGAAGACTGTTAGAGTATTCAGGGAGCTTCAGAACATAATTTTAATTTTTTTAGATAGTTAGCTTTGGTGTTTGCTTCTTTGCTCCAAAGAGTAAAAAAAAATAGAGAAATACTTGATTCCAGGCTTTGCTTCACATGCTTTTCATGAGGCGTACCAGTGTCTGTTTCCCTTTGGGCTCTCAGAACATGCCACATACATATCTGTGCTGTTGCTTTATTTTGAAATTCCCACAAGTTCAAACCCTCTTTACTCATACTCTGCATATTTGTGTACATTATGTATATTATATAATTAAGCTTTTGCTCTGTAGAAGTGCATGCTTCCCAGTGTGTAGCACACTCAGGAAAAGTTATTTCTGAAGGAGATTCAAAGTGCCTGAACCATCACAATACAAAACTTCCCAGTAGGCTCCAGAGCTTTTTAGTTACCTTATGCAACTGATGCTTGGCATGATGTTAAATGGTGAAGGAGGCAGGAGTTCTTGCCACTTCGAGGAAGATCAGTGCTGTGCTCATCAGCTGTACCTGAATTTGCTTTACACACAAGGACCATCACTGACTGATAAGAAACTGGTCAGAAAGTCTGAGGAACTGGTCAGAAGGTTTAGCATCGCGTTGTGCTGTTGACCACTTGTTACACTTGAGGAGTGCATGTTTTGAGGTAAACATTAAATTTACCATAATTTGTACCAGCCATGGGCACTCTGAAGAGAGGCCTTAAAAGGTCTCTTTTCCTCTGAGACAGCAAATCTTTGCTGCTTTTCTTGGTCTAAGCAGAGTTGACATCCATCTTTTTTTCTATCCTCTAGATCTCAGATCTGCTCACATCCTAGTGCTTGGGGTTGTTCTTTGCCTGTGTTAGCCTGCGAGATTATGGCAGGAAGAAATGGCCACAGTTTTCAGGCAACATACTGTGCCAAACTCACACCCCAGGCCTTGATCCAGTGTCACTCACCTTCAAAAGCTCATCCTGACTTTCTCCACCTCAGCAAGCGGGGGGAGACAACCTCACAGACTCAATATGTTGCAAAGGCCTCACTCACTGTATCTGAGTCCTTATTTTAATGCTCAAAACCTTCCCAAAATTGCTATGAATTCATAACAGTTTAAGCCATACTTTCTGGAGCTATTCTATGTCTTGCGAATCAATAGGGATTTCCAAAAATGATCGTCAAACTGGTTTTCTTTTATCCTGTTCTTTCCTCATTCTCCTTAAAAAAAAAAAA
>WEIT01031422.1:0-15459 GCA_013389985.1 Dryoscopus gambensis
GTATATATATGGACTGAAAATACCTATGTCTAAATGATGAATCTAAGTAGCACCTGGACCTTGGCAAGGAAAGAGATGAGGCTGGGGACTGGACTTTTGGAGTCTAAAATCTCTGTGAAATAGCTTGTGCTTGTACATCCTTAGAATCAAAAAAAACCCCCAAAACAATATTAAATCTACACAGATTTCTTTTGCCAAATCTCTGAGAGTTCTGGAAAAAGAAGCATTCAGTTATTAAACAAGACCACAGCTATCAGATAAATACATAAATAATAAATTAAAATAAGACACATGCACACAAAGCAATACACTGCTGTCATGTTGATAGTTTCACACCTCTGCTAATTGAAAATATGTTGCTGTTTGGTTCATTTTTCAATAAAAATCCTTTAGCTGATGCTGCTAGGATGTGAATGGCAAGTTTTAGAACAACAAGTTAGATTTTAGATCTGCCCATAATTTTGTGGAGACAAATGGGCTTTTGGCAGAATATGATTTTCTTTTTCATTATACCATTCTCCAGGGAAAATTAAGTCCTACTACTTCGATTTTCTTTTACCTGTATGGAAATGCAAATACTTGGTGGAAAAAGGAACATCCATTAATGAGCAGCAAAGTGTCAGCATCAAAACCACGGACTAGTAAATTTCTAAATTTGATTTTGGAGTCTGTCAGTTATCAAACAGCCTTTTTCATCTTTTGAGCATGACTTTATTCCATAAAACAGGTAACAGGATGCATTTTCTGTGAAGCTCAATTATTGTATTTCCCATGTCTTCATTTGCTTTTGTTGTCATTATTTCCCACCTTCACTGATTTTCTATGTGCACAGGATGCTTAAAGAATTCCTAATTCAATAAAATGGTGTAGGAGTTCTCAGTATCTAATGACATCTTGACTGTTTGTTTTTTTAATTCCCTGTAATATTCCTGTAGAAAGGAAAAAGATAAATCATACAGCTATAGCAGATGCAGCATCTCTCATTTGCTCAGAGAAGCTGTGGATGCCCCATCACTGGAAGTGCTCAAGGCCAGGCTGGGCAGGATGTTCAGCACCCTGGTCTAGTGAAAAGTGTTCCTGCCCACAGCAGGGCTTTTAAACCCTATGCCATCCCAGAATAAAAGAAGGAGGGGGAAAGGAAGGTCTAGGATAACAAGGCTATGAGATCCTTAGAGGTGAATCATAGTTTACTTTTTAGGGCTCTAGATTCAGCCCAGCTATACATCCAGCTATGAACAAAATCTATATTAATATTTTAAACAAGAGAAACCTTCAAAATTCTCTACCTCTGTGTCGCAACCTTCAAATCTAAAATTTTAAGATATTAAATTACCTGTTCCAGTAACATAGTCCCAAACTACTGATGGTCATGTGATTTTCTATTTACCTACAAAAACCATTTAAAGTAATGATAGTGAGACCTCAAAAAAGCAGAAGAATGCTTTTCTAGTTCATACTGGCTCCCTGCATAGTGGCATTTCACATAAACTATGGATAAACTAGATTGGACAAATCTAGGAACATCTGCTCATCTCAGGCTCTGAGAGCCATTGGGATAATCTGTCAAGGAGACCTGGCTTGTCAAAATTTAAGCTGACTTAGATTGAGTGTAAGTAAAGTTCTAAAACACAAGTTGGGGCTGTGGCATGAAGCAATTAATTTGCAGTGTCAAGAAGTGACTGTGGTTATTTTCACATTCTATATTTCACTCACATCAAAGCTCAGATAATGAAAAAGGAGGTCACCCGTGTGGTATTTTTAAGAGTTGATCACCATAAGTCAGGTCGTGGGCATGTCTGATTAAGCTTTCAACAAAACTCTGAAGTTTCTAAGCAGGCCAGCACCTTTCAGAATGAAACCTCAAATAGTCTGCAGCTTTTTAGTTATTTTGAAAGGCTTAAATGGAATTCAGGCTGATTCAGTAGCTCTGAATAGTCTGAGTGAACAGTTATGGTTTTCCTGTCATACAAATACAGCTGTAAATTGCATATCAATTCTGAAATAAATCTTCCTTTTTTAACCATCAATAAGTCTAATTTCTTAAGGAAGGCAACAGGAATAAAGATAATGGAATTGTGACAGTATAATCACTTTCTAAGTAGTAGTAAATTAATAAAAGAAAGGTAGTTTGATTCTGCTGAAATCCAGCAAAGCAGAAAATGGAACAAAACATGAAGGAACAAGTAATTCCTGCAGAATTTAAAGAGAAAGCTATTCAGTAAAATGATCATTATTTGTGATCAAATTTACCCTAGCAGCATACATTACTTAATACTGTCTCCCAGATAGGAATTGTATTTATTTTTCCTTGACAGAGCCTTTGTAGAAGTATTCTATGCCCCAGCATTTGTATTTACAATCAAAGCCAGAAGGCAATGCTGGCTTCATTAAAATGCATGAAATGATTTTATAGGCTTTACTACGGAAAATATCAATCATTAGGCCTTCCTAATCAACCAGAGTGAAGCAACTGATGGGATAAAACTAGGGAGAAAGCCCTATTTGACATCTTATACCTGCAATTATTATAATTGTTTCATCCTCCATCTCCCTGATTCTTTTCCATTTCTAGCTGATGTTAGTTTAAGTGCAAAATTTGAAACAGTGAATTACATGTTTGAGTTTTTATTCCAAAAACAAAGTCTATTTAGAGGTGTCTTGGGGTGACTTTACGATGCTGTATCACCTATCGTCTGCACTATGCCAGACATGAGTTGTGCGCCTTTAAAGCTGGGTCTGGGAGAGGGGGAGAAAGCCGGTGGAATTCCTTCGGTGGCCTGTGTTCAAAAAATACAGATAACTTGCTCTCTCCCCAGCTCTTGGCTCTGCAGCAGGGCAGAGAGGTACATTCTTTTGCTTTTTCGCAAGCTTCTTGTTCTTTAGCTGAAGCAAGCAGTTTTCCTGGGACTGCGGCTTCTTTTTTGCTTCTGGGACTGCTCTGCTCCGGTCCGGAACACCATCACCGGGAGGCCCCGCACCGCGGCCTGGAGGGGCCCACGCTGCACCCCAGCTCCGGAGAGGGCAGAGCCACGCCTACAGAAAGGACTGCATCTACCAGGCCTTCTCTACAGCGAGAGGTTTTATTATTTAACATTTTTCATTCTCTTGTGCCTGCGTGCATCCTGCTTGTTAAAGAAACAGCTTTTTTTCACTTTCCTCCAAGAAATTTCTTTCTGAACCTGGTGGGGGAGGGGCTGCTGAAACCCGCCTTCCATTAGAGGATATATTCATTAGGACGTTTCCTCCTAATTTGTCTCAAACAAAAGGAAAATGCTAAAAATATCAATATTTCACGATACTGAATATTATGCATTACACTGCTGCAAGCGGTGCATAGCAAGTAGTGCATAATAGTGCACAGTGACACCCCAAACCCAGTTTTCCCAGCCCTGTTCGCTATCACTACTAAAAAACTTGCTTTTCCTTTTTTCTATTTTCTGCATTTAATATCATCATATAGAATATCTAAATATAGGTCATGCTTTACATGATATCTTCCCATAATTCCATTTATCCTGATTTACCTTTTTATGTTTATAACTACAATACATGTATTTTAAAGTGTTCATTGAGTTTTCTGAAGAATTTCCTGAAAAGAAAAAAGCAAAACATTGTAGAAGTTGAGAATATTAATCTATTTGAAAAACTGGCATCAGTAACATTTCTGATATAGTTGTATTAAAAAGCCAAAGAAGTATTATAGCTTGTTATTTGTTTTTCCTTGCATTTCCAGGGGTGGTCGTGTGTGAATTTCCTGAAAAAAAATGACAAAATATCATGTTCTTTTTCAATAAACTTTTCAATGCCAAAGTTTTTTTATTAAAATTGATTAATTATTAAATTATAAAAGCAGGGGATATATACATAGCTAAAATAATCATCATGTACTATCAAGCATTGTGATGAGATGTCGTTCTGCAAATCTAAGAGAAAAAGCAACTTTCTGGAGGATATCTGTTGAAATGCTCTCCCAAGTGTATACATATTTATGAAAAAACAACCCACAGTGACAACCACAATATTTTCTCATCATTTTCTCTCCTGAGAGGTAATTCACCAGACGGATGCAAGTGGAGATTTTCCTTCCTTTCCTATTATTTATGTTCATGGCTTCAGGAAAAGCTTTTTTTCTCGATAGTCAAACATAGCTGTCAAAGGAAGGAAAGATCACACCACAGCTAACACCCCAAAAAAGTTGTAAAATGAAGGGTAATGGATCCTCTAAATGATGTAAAATTGTGGTTCATAGAAATTTGAATCCCACATGTTCCTATTTTAAGAAGCTCAGCACTTTTTCACAGTTCTTCAAAACCAAAAAAATATTATAGTAAGAATGTGTGCTAGTATGCTATAGAAGTGATGGGGAAAAGTTTCAAATCTGTGTAGAAATTCTAAGAAGACTATTCATAAATAATGGGGGTTTATAATTCCGGAGACACCAAAAGAAAGTAACTGCCCTATGGAGCAAAACTAGGGCAGCAGGCCAGGTCAGAGAGGTTCCCTGTGACTGGACTTTGCATGCTTAAGCAATGGTCCCCCAAAAGTCCTCCTGGTAGGAGTCTAAAGTGCCTATTTTATTAAAAAAACCCCAAACCCTGCCGCCCCCAAAACGAAACCAAACCAAAACAAAAACTAGACCAAAACTTGCAACTAAAACATTCAGAATCACTTGAAATAGATGTGTCCTAATGAAAAAAAAAATTAGATATAAATATAATTTTTTCTACAATCCCTTCAATGTCTCAGCCTGTCTGGCAGTATGAGACAACCTGGAGGTTACATGATAAAAATGGTCCATAACAAGACATCCCAAGGGGTGTATGGCTCTCAGTGTGGCTGTACCTTTAGTACTGTCAACTGCATTATAACTCCAGAAATGTCATTAAAGTTGGCACAGTTTGCACCGTCTGATTACAGAGATCTAAATGTTTGGAGACCTCAAAACTGAACAAGCACTAGTCCATTTCACAAGAAAATAGAATTGAAAGCACTGCTAAGAAACCCTCATTTGGTCCCAGTTAATAGTTATTTCTGCCAAAGAATAAACATACAGTCAGAATTTCTATTTGCCTAAACAGCAATAGAAGGACAAAAAAATAGTCAGACATTCTGTAACAATGAGTATAGAATATCTCAGAGATTAAATTATTTCAATCTAGCACTCCAGGTCAAATTCTATTTTTAAATAACTAAAATGCAATTGGGGATAGAAATTCTTTGCTGCAGTATTTCAGTCTTTTGTCATTGTTGGTTTATCAAGAAAATACAAGGGAGAAAAAGGAAAAAAAGAATTTCCTAATTCCTTCTTACTTTTACTGCCTGCAAACCATATGTCTCTCTGCCAAAGTAATAAAAGTACATTGTTATAAATGTAGGGTATAGTAAGAGCAAAGGAAAAAAGGTTAGACTAATTTTTTTCAAGTTTCAGAAGGCCTTAAAAATAAATCAAAGGAAGATTCATATTCCGAGGGAATTGGTTTATTTTACTTTATATTGCAGCTCAGCTCTCAGACAATTAAATTATCTGCAAACAGTCCATGGAATAAACAGAGGATAGTGTGTCTGAACTTAATGTTGATTAAAGTAGGAAAATATATTTAAGAAAAGGAAACAAAATCTTAACTTACCAGCCTGACCAAGTGTATACTCCTGATATCTTGTTCCTATTCTGTTTGTGGCTGTACAGTTATACCGTCCGAAATCACTGTCAGATGTGGGAGCAATCTTTAAAATGAATAAACTTTGTAATATTAGTTGCTAATCAAATATAATTAAAAAAAAAAAAAACAACAGAAATTCAAGTATGTTCTCCTTAACCAATATGCAGATGAATTCTTACTTCAACATACCTAATATATTTTCCAAATATAGACCTAAATACACCTTTTTTCATGTTTAACTCCCCCTTCTCCACTTCAAATGAGGAAATAGTGACTTTTTCCATCCTTATAATTTCACCTTTAAACAATAAAAACCAGAAATCTAATAAACATTTTGTAGATGCCAAGCACCTACTACGTAGTCACTTTAATTTTCAGTCTTAGCTTGATAGTTTAGTTTTATATGTATTTATGGATTTTTTCACTTCCAAGAAATGCAAATTATATTTCTGTTGGATGCAGTTGGAAAACTGAGCACAAGCCATTCAAATAAGTTTTATTTTCTAACTAATCTTAAGAAATGTGTAGATAAATCAGTTCATATATAGTTGTTCGTTGTTTTTGTTCCTTTTTTAAGAGTGTTACTTATTCAGTTGTAGGTCTTACCCTTAAACACACTCTACAGTACTCACAGTGCTGCCAAACTGAGGACAAAATTATGTTCTGCCAGCATAGTGATTTCCATTTTGAGCCTTACCTCTAGAATCAGCTTTCTTCCTGTACTGTAGGTCTTCAAATGAGTTGTGTTTTTTACAGGTAAAACTAATTTTCCTCTTTTCCACTGAACTGAAGCAGACGGATTTGCTAGCACTTCACAGCTTATATTGATGGGATTGCCTTCCCAAGAGTAATACATGGTTTGATTTGACACAAATGTTGGAGCATCTGGAAAAAGGAAGTAATGCACAAGTTTATTAACTGGTTTAGTAAAACAAGCCATATACGCATATCCAGGCTTTCATGTTCACTGAGAAATACCAGTTGATTGTTGTGCCAGTTGATTATGGAACATGAAAGTATTACTATTCAACCTTGAGTTTGTTGGGCATCTATCTTGGTAGGTTTCTCCTCTCCTGAAACTGTTTCAGCTGAACTTTTTGGGAAAGAGAATACCTGTTAAATATATTTAACATTAGGCAATATCAGGCCCTTGATAGACACTCTCAGAAATAAGGAAGAGCATTTCCTCTTGAGGATGACAAACTTTCCAGCCAGACCCTTGTACAATAAAGGGAGGTGACCTAAAAACGTATATTGTCTGTTCATGTGCTGATTTTTTAGTGTCTTGCTACAGAGAAATTACATTCACTCCTCAAATTTTCTTGTGCTATGGCTTCACCCGTTTCTCATTGGAATTTTATTATACTTTATGAAATCTTTCTACAGAGAGGGGTTTATTTCTGGAAATAAACCTCTAAAAATAGTAAAAGAATACCAAAAATGTTGCAATGTATTCTACTGCAGAAAATATATTGTGTGAATGTTATTTAGGACAACCTTTATATCAGTTCCTTATGAAATTATCAAGCTACAGCCACAGAAAAAAAAGTGGTGTGTTTTTCTTACAAACCTGACTGTAAATTGCTGCATTGTAGATATACCAAACACTGAGTCTGACACAGAGGAAATTGCTGGTTTGCAAACTAACTGTGATCTTCAGACCACAGTGCCACTAAGTGACAAGACTTCTCTCTTCAATTCACTGTTTCTCTGGAGAGTAGGAAGTTTAGTGGTCTCTATAAATGAGAGGGGGTAGCCTTTTCCCTCCTCTTCTTATGTCTTGGGTGAATAGTGGTTTTTTCCTATCAAATATTGATTTGTATTTTTTTTTCCTAATTTCATTGTTCTTATATTTTAAGAGTATCAAAAAATATTCTTTATTCAAGGAAACTCCCTTAGTTCTTTAATTCCAAAAGGGAATTTATTAGTTACATCTGTTCTAATGGTATACCTTTTTAATATCTAAGATATATACATATAAATTTTTGTTTTGATAAATAGCTCCTAAATGTTTCTAGATGTGTCTCTGGAAAATCTATTCTAGTCCTCTCACATATAGCTTAATTTTAGGCAAGAAAATTCCTAATAGGTCTATCAGAAACCAGAACTAAGCATCTTTAAGTATGAAGTAAAATTTAGCTTCAGGAATGGTTAAAAAAAACTTGCTTTTTTCTTTTTTTTTCCTGAAGTTCACATTTTCAACTTCTTTTTCTGTTTCCCTCTGTTGAAATGCATAACTTTTTGATGACATATGCTGCTTCTGAATGTAGGCATACAGGCTTTGAGCAAAAGAACTGTTATCAATAGAAGTTTTAAAGCACAGATCAAAGCTGCTACATTGCTCAAGGCCAGCAGCATCTCCTTTAATAGCTGTTCAGCTCTTATTTTTGTAGAAAAACAAGCATTTTCATCTAAATAAGTTAAAGCTTGCCTGTCTATGAATTTATTTACCAGACACAGGAGCTCATCTTTCTGCTCCAAATGTTTTAATAAGTAATTCTAGTGATCTTGATTTTCACAGACCTTTAAAAACCCCATATTTCATCAGCTAAACAGTTTAATGCAAAGAACAGACTATCAAAGAGTCTGCAGAGTGTGACATCTCACACTAGTGGAGAATATGAAGAAAAAAGCAAACTGCATAAGTGTGTTTTATGGTTAGCTATGGTCAAGAATCTCAAAATACCAAGGGTCAGAACCTTGACTTTTCCTCTGGAAGTGAAGTTCATGGTGGGAATCACTTGTAGGAAAGCTGCACAAACTTATTTCTGCATGTTCAGTAGATGGATCAACAGCATGTTCAACAAATAGATTAGAAATCTCATCAGTCTCTTCATGAGGTTTCAAATGTGGTTATTTCACAAATTTTATGTAAGCACTGTCTCCCAATATGCAGTTTCTCACAATATGAGAAATCTTCTCCATTTATGAAGACTGGCATGAATGTTGAAGCTTGAAAGATACTCTGAATCTGAGTAACCTTCGTTCCTAGATAACACTGTGTGCTTTGATGCTCTCTGTTGATTTCAATACACATATGGCAAAATCATATCCTATTTTAAAATTTACAAGTGAAAAAGTAGTGTAACCTTCTATACTGCAGATAAAAGCATTTAGGAGAATAGAGACTTCAAGTCAAGACTTTTCTCTCTTTGAAAGGTAGATTTTGGATGCCCATAGTGTCTGTTTAGATTTTAAAAGAATAGGTCAGGTATGGACTGCCATCTGTACAAAACTACAAGCATTAACAGTCATAAGCACAATAAAACACAAATAGGACTAAAAGTCCGTCAAATAAAGATATGTTCCCAAATAAACAACTCACAGTTGTAAAGCATTCCCCTCAAAAAAAGGGAAAATGGCTTTGCAGCCATTTCCCCAGCAGTCAAGAGCTTCAGTATACCAAAAATAAGAGGACTGTGCTAATGACTTGATTCACAGAAATTATCTTAAGACAATGATTTTTGATTTCCTAGTAACAGGAAAGGAACAGATTAGGATGCCTGGCGTAATGTTTTACAAAAAGAACATAATTCTGGAAATAATTTTCTTTTTACAGTACAAATCAGAGATAGTTTACATTTCTTATAAAACTAAAAAATTGAGTTGGAAAAGAATAATTTTTTTATAAAGAGAACTTGTTTCTTCCTGTATATGCTTCATCACTTACTGCAGTTTAGTATGCTTAAATGGTTACAGAATTAGTATTTATCAAACATAAACACACATTATGTTTAATATAAAATAAAACATGAAAAATAAAAAATCTTAAAGCCAAGGCTTTGAAAACATAAGGCTGACTATTTTAGATGTCTACAAAACCTGATCCCACCAGTTTTATAAAATAACTAACAAAAAAAATACATTAATAACCAGAATATCAAAAAGATCTATCAATTGAAAATGAAGTAAAACCAAGTAGAAATGAGAAGGCGGTCCTTCTCATAGGTTTACATATGTTAAGGATCTTTGAATTCAATATATGTGCTGTTGAAAAAATAAAAGATTCAGCGGAAATCAGTTAGAAAATTAGAACCATTAAAAAATAATAATGTGCGCTGCCTAGCTTCTATGTAACTGAGAATTAATTTACACCTGACAAAATTCAATGCAGGGTGCAAATGAACTGTTCCTTTTAAGCTTTTTTACATAAAGTACTAGCAGTTAAGATGACATACCAGACTTCTAAACAGATAAGTAGAAGTAGGAGCTTAAATACACTCCATTAAAAAAAAAAAAAATTAACCCTGATGGTATTTCTTATATCTGAACTTTTGGCACTTTACTAGAAACCAAACAAATAAAATCCTCTAAAACTGGGAAAAGATACAAAAGTTACCATTGATATTATTTACTAAATGCACACAATATCACAGAATAGCTCAGGCTGGAAAGGACTTTAAAGATCATCCAGTTCCAATCCCCTGCAGTGGGCAAGGACACCTCCCACTAGATCAGGTTTCTCAAAGCCCCATGCAACCCGGCCTTGAACACTTCCAGGAATGGAACACTTCCAGCTTCTCTGGGCAGCCTGTTCTAGTGTCTCATCACCCTCACACTAAAAAAAAATTTCTTCCTGAAATCAAATTTCTAAGAACTCTCAGTTTAAAACCATTGTCCTTGTGCTACCACTGCAGGTGGAATGTCTCTCTTTCTTATAAGCCCCCTTTGCACACTGAAAGGCTGCAAATGTCTCCTCAGAGCCTTCTCTTCTCCAGCCTTATCAACTTCCACTCTCTCAGGCTGTCTCCATAGCTGAGCTGCTCCAGCCCTCTGATCACCTTCATGGCCCTCACCTGGACCTGCTCCAGCAGGTCCACGACTTTCTTGCATTTGGTGTCCCAGAGCTGGATGCAGCACTGCAGGTGGGGCTCTCACAAAAAGTGAGCAGAGGGGTAGAATCACTTCTCTTGACCTGCTGGCCATGGGGCTTTGGATGCAGCCCAGGATATGATAAAGTTCATGAGGTGTTAAGGTCCAACTATGAAAGATCTAATATTATTTTGGAGAGATGAGGCCATCCAAATGAAAAAGATGCCTTGAAGGAACAAAGATGATATCACAAAGACTATATCACAAAGACTATATCACAAAGATAAACTAAACAAAACTATTCTATAGGTGTATGATTCTGTAAGAAATTATAAATTTACACTGGCATTTTAGAGTAGTTAGTGTTATGACACCAGCATCAGCTGAACTCAAGCTGTTCATTTTCCCAAACAAGAAAGAAACTGACAGGTTGGCACTCCAAACAAAATGAGTTCTGGATAACCTGTGTAAGAAGATTATTGAAGAGAAGCAATTTCTGACCTGAAAGCTGTCTCTAGCATTTAGATATCCTTGTTAGTTATAATGTCCAGGAACAGTGATTCAAGAACAGACTAATAAATCACCTGCCTTGTCCAGAAGGTAATTAAATTAAGGACGACAAAGATCCGGCTCTGGTGTATGTTTGGTGTCATACACAAAATTAGATATAGCAAACTACCTGAATCAGTACATGTGTCCAAACAACTGTAATGGAAAACTGGTGTGCAGAATCAGATTTGCACTTCTTAATTTAAGAACATAGGTTTTCAAACTTTTGGCTATTTGTTTCCTGGGAACACATAAGAAAAATATGTGACAGATTGTCAGGTCTAAGACTCTGGGACATTTCCTGCAGTATATTATCGGAAGCCTCTCTCTAAGATAATTAATGCTGGCCTAAGTTTCCGATCATCAAGGACTTTAATAAACCGCATCCTCTGGCAAATCTAGTACTGTCTTTGCCATCGATCCTGTAAAACTGCCTCAATTTTTTGTAACTCTGCCACAATTTAGTTAACAGCCATCTATCTTTCTCTTGTATTTTCTCCCTCATACCTTTCTCAACAGTTAATATTTTAAAATGAATAGCTCTTCCTTGGATATAAAGTAGAAGAACCTCCACAGACAAGTACAATAACTGTCACATATTCATTTGCAAGAAGAAATAATATTAGAAAGACTTCAAAAATGTGGTTAGGTTATAATCTATAATCATCCTTAAAAGGAAGACAGGAACTGGATAACTTCAGGATTACTAACTTTCACTTTACTGCTACTATCACAATCATGTAAGGAAAATCATCCAAGACCTGCATAGGAAGTTTCCAAATAGAAAAGCAGATGATCATACATTGGTTTTAAATTGCCATGATTATTAGCTAAAACCAGAGGGGTCTTTTTTTCCAGAATCCATGCCATGATTTCAAAAGTTTTGAGAGGTACATGTTTCTTCCTTTTTTTTCCTAGAAAACACCACACTTTCTGTAAGATTTCCTTTCCCCTGCCCCATTCTCTTGGTTCCTCTCAAAATTCATTACAATATGACATTGATATTCAATAGTGTGATGCACTATTGACTAATTCTACATTTTATGAAGAGTTAGAGCTCCCTCCTACTGGCAAGCAGTACTAGTTCCTGGAAACCTTGACTAGGATATTTTTTTTAATATTCAAACACCACACTGATTGCTCCATTTCCATAGGATACTTTTTACTAGATGCAAAGCATGTTGATAATTGCACATTAAATAATGGTTGGCAATAAAAGGCTCAGGTGCTTGCTGCTGCCAGAGTTGCAGAAATTCAATGTACCTATTTTTCTTTGAATTTCACTTGATATTAAGGAATTGTATTTTTTTTTTACTTTAAAAAAAAGCAAATGCAGAAACCAAACTAAAGCCCCAAGAAATTTTAATTGCATAAAAATGTCTGCTTTGAATTGATATACCTCTCTAAAATTACCTAAGTTAGTTTAAATTAGGAGAAGAAGTTATAAAGAAAACATAGCTAGGTAAAATAAGCTAAGTCTGCCACTAGTGATGTATAAAATAAACTGTTTGCATACATCTATCAATCATTTTCTATGCCTGTAAATCACCAACAGTGGCCATGAGATCTAGGACAGGAAGACTCCCGCTACAGATCTATCACACTAGCAGCAATTTTCATTTAAGTAATAAAATCATCAAGTGCTGCCAATTGTTAACACGTTATTCTTAAATGGTGCCAATTTGTACCAAATTTTCAACTGATTAAATTTTCAGCTGTTACATGTATTCTAGGACAGAATTACTGGAATAATTTAGTATGGCCTGAGTTCTCCATCAAATATTAGATTACATAATTCTCTTATAAGCAGGAGTGAAAAACTGCAGTGCTTTTCTCAAACCAAGATCCTAATCCTAATCTTTCTTCTTGTCCTACCTGTCACATTTTCAGAACAAAATCCAGTCTTTACCTTCCATATTTTCCTACCTGTCACCCTTACCTCCACAGCATGCCTCCTTCTTGATACCATGCCTCCATTCCCTGATGTCTCTATGACTCTCTCTCATACATTCCTAAATCATAATAGTTGCTGTATGGAGCAAGGACTCTTAACCTTTTCATCTCTTTACTTAATTTTTGCATGCAGTAATGTCCAGAAAACAACAAATAAAATCTCTAAAAACTTGTTTTGTTCAAGTTTCAAATTTTCAGCACCACACTTATCATATCACCTGATTATTTTCTTCATTATACTCAGATGGCTTGATTCTGCTTTGATGGATCTATCTCGGAGGTATAGAAAGGGAAAAGGCCACTATGCCTTCTTTTCATTCACAGGTCATCCCTATGTAATATAAATTACATTTTCTATAGTATGAAAATACTTGTGAAACCATTTAAAATATATCACATTAAATATCGATGTAAATATTTAACATTTTTAGCCTGTAAGACCAACTCAGAAGTAGAACCATCCTCAAGGAAGCATCAGAAAATTCTTCCTTTTTTTTCTTTTTTTTCCTACTTTTACTTTTCACAATTGCGTACGTGAAAATTTATGACAGTAAGAAAAGATGCTGAAGCATATGTACCTATTAATGACTAAATTAATTATAAGTGAAACAAAATAAAACCCAGATTATTTTATTCATTCAAAATTGTGTTCTTCTACTAAGAGAAAAGTAGCTAACGTGTTATTAAAAATCTACTTTAAATGATATCAAGTTAATTGCAAGGTTAACCAAAACATGTAGTAGAGTACTCTCTTCAGTAAAAATTTATGAGGAATTTCTTATATGAATATCATGTGTAACAAGTCATTAACATGTATTTAATTAAAATGTTTTTAGAATGGAATTTTTGTTTCTAAGTATTTTTACAGGCTTTTGGGCTAAATAATAGGTATATTTATTATACAGATGAATAATTTCTCCATTTTACCACACTGTTGTAAATCAGAAAAAGACAATGGATGCATTCATCTCTGCTTCATTATGGGAAGTTTGGTGAAATGGTTTTGGAAAGTGACTTTATGTGATAAACTTCATCTTTTGCACAGAACTCAACTTTCTTATCCCCTTGAAGTCACTGCAATGGCATACGAAACTTCCTTCTGTGCAAGTGCACAAGGTAGTCAAAGAAGGAAAATGGTAAATCTTACAAGTGACATTCATAATGTATCAAAATTACCACACTTATTTTATGATGTTAAGGATTGACCTTTTCCATCTTTGCTTTCTCATTTTAACCTATAAATGTGACAGGAAGAAATGTAACAAAAGCCAGTAGTATTTTATTAGAAAAGATGGATTTTTTTCTATAGTATTTCAATATTTTATTTCTCTTGATTAATTTTCCTGTAATTTATTTCTCTCCTAGGCCATATATGTATTTATTAGTTTTGTGTTCTGGCTCTAATGACAAGATAGAACTGGGCCCTCATGACTAATGGATGAAGGAAAGGTGTAAAGAAGACAAAGCTAGTTTTTTTCAGTAGTGTCTACTGACAGGAAAGAGGCGATGCCTTCCAGTTTCAACCATTCTGTGATTCTTTCAGTAGTGATGGGATGTTGCCGTACTGGTTTCTTTTAAAGAAACCAGAATCCAAACAAACCCAAAGCATGAACTGTTTGAATTTACTGATTTATGATAGCAGCAGGCAGCTGAAACTTTTGTGACATTTATCACAACAACGAGGTTTCTCAGAGAAGCTGTGGATGACTCATCCACGGAAGTGTTCAAGGCTTGTTTGGAGGGACTCTGAGCAACCTGGTCTAGTGGAAGTTGTCCCTGCCCATGGCAGGGGATGCTATGACTGGATGACCTTTAAGATCCCTTCCAAACCAAACCATTCTAGGATTTATGATAAACCAAACCATTCTAGGATTTATGATAACATTTGTGACATCCTGTGCACAGTAGTAGTATTTTCATCAATTGAAAACCTTTCTTCTTGGAACGTAAATACAATTTGTAGCTCAATCTGTTGAATCCACTCTTAAGTAATGTTGTTATATATAGTTTTTGCAAAGATATAAAATTAAATTACATGAATTGAAAGCATCCCATCAACTGCAGTGCAATACAGCTAACACACAACAAAGCAAAAGAATAATCAATTCAGGAAATCAAGTTCAATACTGCAACAGTAATGAGGCTGGTTTTAAATTGTGGCAGGGAAAAAAAAACAAAAATAAAGGAAGAAAAGACTGTTATTGATAAGCAATACAATAGTGTAACAAATACAGCACAGTTTCCTTTACAGGTAAAGACTATATTGCACATGCTGCATGATGATTTTTATTTTATTTCAAAGTTGGTACTTAACTAATAAGGAATAAAATTACAAAAATCGTGTCTGGATGGAAAGCAGTATTAAGAAAACTTCATATTTCTGCAAGACACGATAAATTATTTAAATGCATTTTTTTAGCAATTGCTTTCTAAGAAATCATTTTTATCAACTACTCACATGGCTGATCTCATACAAAAATGTCCA
>WEIT01031423.1:1712-18185 GCA_013389985.1 Dryoscopus gambensis
ATGTTAAGCACAGGAAAAAAATCCACCATGTCTAACTCAAAATGAAAGAACAAAACCCAACCTGAATAAAAACCTGCCCTTCAGTTTTAACTTTTGATCTACATGTACTATTAAAACACTTGCAGAAATTGTAGATTACCAGACTGGAAAGTAATACATGTTTTTGCAACAAATAATTGATGATTAAAAAACATAAACAATTTCAATTTACTGCTATCAAATAATACTGTAGCACAGAACTAAAATTTGCAGTATAATACTATATAAATATGAAATACATGATTTTTCTACACATTATACTCACTGCTTCTACAGAGTTACATTCGCGTCTTGTTTCTAAATATCGTAGTGCTCTTTTCTCTTCTTCTTTTAGTTTAGCATCTGCCTGTGCAAAAGTAGAACAGCAATCATTTTAAGTATTAACACTTTCAGTATAAAGGTACAATAGAATTTTTACTTACATATTTCATATAATTCTGTACACCGTTTTGTTGTAAATAAGAAGGAGCCTGTGTTCTATAAAATCTCTCTGTTGAATCCAAATATGCCTTTTCAAAGTTATCCCGATATATCTGAAGTTTATCTTCAGGATTAGAACAAAGGTTAACTGCAAAGAGAAAGTCCAAACTTACTCTCGAGTCTTAGAGATTTATGTGGCTAATAATAAGCAAATTTCAATGAGAGAGTGAGACTTGTATTAAAAGGTTGCACTGAACAATTTGAAATATCCAGTAAATGGACTCTGATCACAAAGGTAACCAAACTTGGCCAATCTTTGCTCCCAAAAACATTCAGATCAATTATGGGAAACTGGAAAAAAACTTCATACTTAGTTCCAGCACTTCAGACATTCAAATATGGTAACCATAAATACACATACAACTGCAAAAATTGTAAGGAAGGAATAAAAAAGCTCAGAATAATGTCTAATAAAGTGAAAAGGTCTCCACCTGACTGAGAAAAAAGCTTCTCTTAGACACTATTCCTAGAATCACAATGTCTCCATTTTAAACTTTTTTCCTATTTTACAAGAATGGAGACAGTGAGCTTATTGCAGTGCTTTGCACTATTTAAAAGTTTCCACTTTCCTCTCAACTGTTACAGAGAAATGAATAGTCATTAAATGGAATATGCTTTTAAAAAAGTTAGAACTTGACAGCTATTAAAAGCCATCTCCGAGAGTATTAGCCAGGAGTTTAGTTCAACAGGCTGCAAAGCTTTCAAAAGTAGCAGGCAATGGTGAAACATCACAGAAATTTCAGATACACAGATCTGTTCTGCAACAAAGACTGGAATTCTTTAATGTTGCCTGTTTAGCATTGCTTCTTCAAACTGTCTAAAGAATCAGAAACAGTATGTAAAGGAGTACAGACTAAGTTATATCTGCAACCCCAACAGGTCAAAAAGTAGTCTTCTCTTTGAAAACATTGATTTTGCAGTAACTGATACACAGGTAAATCACTTAGAAGCTAAAGATTATAAACGAAAATTTAATTGGTATCATGTGTCAACAAGCACAACAAAAAAAATCAATACAAAATGCTGAGATAATTCCAACCCTACCACGACAACTGCCAACTTTGAATGAAGAAAATTCATTTACTAAAGTGAAGAGGCAACACATTGGTGTGTGCAAGACGTACCATATGATTCTCGAACTCCAATAACGAGCTGGGAGTCGAAAGCTTCTCCTAGTCTTTCAGCATGAACTAGCTTCATTGCACTATCCTGAAGTCTATTTTTTATATTGGAAAATATGGATTCATTCCACGTATCTAGCATGAGCTGCATATGAGGAAGAAAAAAACAACCCTGTCAGAAAGGTACATGCAGATCTAAGTTTGTGCAAAAAACCCCAAGGGATCAGAAACAGAAATCAAGCAATTTATAATGTAATTTTCAGGTCATACACAGCAGTTCAGCTACATTAGAACTTGATCTTGCTCTGAACTTGTTATAGAAGTCATACTCAATTCACATGCTAAATTTACTTTATGTAACTGGACAGTTAGGGGAATGAGTCTTGAATGCATGT
The DNA here is from genome assembly GCA_013389985.1 of Dryoscopus gambensis. NCBI lineage: Eukaryota > Metazoa > Chordata > Aves > Passeriformes > Malaconotidae > Dryoscopus > Dryoscopus gambensis. The sequence continues at coordinate 3,748 of WEIT01031423.1, forward strand.
ATTCATCCCATTATTCTGTATTATTTCTACAGTTCTTGATAATCAGTCAAGCAACTTTTCCAGCAACATAATGTCTCAGGAATTACAATAACAGGGGGTACTTTGAGGCAAACACCCAAATATAGTTCAACATTTGGCAGGCGCACTCTCAGACAAAACAAAAAACTCAACTAACACCAGAGTTATGTAAAGAAAGAGACTGATGGCTTTAAATTGCATTTATCCAACATAGAAGTTCAGTATGCAAATAATGCATATGTAATTTATAAAAAACTCCAAATCTCATCTAAGCACTGCAAAGTTTTAAAATTATTTACGGAGGCTCTTATCAAAATCTTCAGCAGTCACTGTGTCCCTTTATAATCCAAATTTTTGGTGATTGCTACTGATGCGGCTGTAAATGCACTGCATTACACCTGACCACCATACCTGTGACAACCTAAGCCCCTTTAGCTATTCAGTAGTAAATACTTGCAGCACGCTACATGTTTGCTAAAAATCCTGATTTGCTTTTAAACTTCAAGTTACTGGAGTTGTTTTTTTTTTCCCTTAGGTGCTGGATCTGGCTCTTTCTATATGATACTGAATACCCAATGAAATGATGCCAAAGCTTAAAAGATGATGTTACTTTTTTCTATCCAAGTAAGGACATTTCATTGCTTTAGAAGAAAGAGCAAACTTGAAGTATCTACAAACTTGACAGTAACTGCTATGAATGTAACTTAAGCACTGTATTTGTCAGTCTACAGTGGCAGTGGAAAACAGGTTGGAATCATTAAATTTACCAATTCAAACTTTACCTCATGACTGTGAATAAGCTTACTAAAAAACACACCACTGCACGGCAAAGTTAATAGTAAAGATTAGATGATCTTATCCCATTATTGCTTTGTAAATTTTAGATTTTAACCTGGCTAGCACCTAATAAAAGTCAGATTTCAAGAGAATTAAGTTTACCGTGCTTTATTCCTAATTTTTTCCATAACTGTCTCTCAGATAAATTTACATTTCTGACACTGAAGTCTTATGTGTTAGAAGAGAATGTTTAAAACACTGCAACATTCATAGAAGCAAACCTTTATTTGCTTACACTTCCCCAATTACTTTTCTCATTATTTTAACTTTATTGATGTAAATATTATGTAGCATTGTTTAAAAACACTGAAGTGAGTGAAAACTGGAGAAGGAACAGTGAGAATGTCAAGCAACCTGGCAGGCACATTAACAGCTTTGTCATGGTCAAAATGCTTTTGATTATTATCCACATCATGGATAGGGAAGTTTTACAGAGATATTTGAAGGAATACACACATCATTTTGGGTGACTACATGAAGAACTTCTCAAGCAAGGGAAGGGACTTTTTAGAAAACTACAGAGAATGATGCCATAAACAAGAAGACCTTCAGCAGCGAATATGAAATAACGAGATAGGTTGGAGACTCTGGGCTTTCATGTTCCAACCATGGGCTGGTCCTAACTGGACTGCTTATGAGAGACAAGACACCTCCATCAGCTTCAGTCCTGACTAAAATCTGAATTGTTAGACACCAGTTCTTTCTCTCAGATTCTCCTCACTACTTTGTCCACTCCACCTTGTTTTCTCTTTAATTTCTTAGTTCTCCTACCTTCTGTATAAAGCAGAGTCAAGAGCTCAAGTTTGTCAAATCTTGGGGAGTCTAAGATCACCAGCTTTCTCCAACAATGAAAACTAAAAAGGTAATTTGAGGTGGAAATTCCTCTCTGCTGCTGTTTTTTCTTCCTTTTCTTTAAGAAGCACAGAGGACGAAATGTCAAAATAGGAGGGTGAAGGAGAACAGAGAAATGATTAACAGCTCAAAACAACTGAAGTGTGTGTTTGGGCAGGGTGAGTAGGGCAAGTTCTGTGAGGGTGCGGTGGTGCACTGCTCCACACCCCACTCACTGGAGCCTGGAGCCTCTGGCCCAGCCCCAAAGTGGCTGCCAAGCCACTGGCACAGCCCCATCCATGTGGAGGCACCAGAGCAGATAAAGGGAGGACAACAGTGTCCCACTGCCTCCGATCTTACAGCAGCTAAGACCATGCTGGATCCAAGCTGGTAACTATCGATTTTTCTCTGTATCTGTCTTTCTCACTCTCATAAAAGTTTGCTATTCAATGTCCTGAGAGGTTTGTTGTCTTCCCAGTGCTCTGCCCAAGAGTATCAATGTACCTAAAACCCTTTAAAACACTTGCTGAGCGAGCTTGGGACATAATAAAGGGCAAAGAAAAAAACTTTGCCCAAAGGAAGAAATTCAAACTATTTTGCTCTTCTTATCCTGGAGACAGAAGAACCATTAAAATGATCTTCAGTATCAAATGAAAGACTGCTAGAGAAATTTCGTTTCTCTACAGATACTTTCTGTAATGAAAAGGGAAAATGAATAATGTTAAAGGACTTAACACTTTACAACTGGCATGCTTCGTTTTCCATGTAATAAAAGACTAAAGCAATTTACAGGGCCATTATTCATGGGACTCAGAATACTGAGCACTCCATACTCAAAGCCCTAAACTTTCTTTATGTGTTTGATATGAAACAGTAAAGTGATCATATCCACAAGATTCTATATATCCCATCTTGTCATTGATATGACTGACAGGGCTATGATTGCTTGGAGAAAAAAAGGGGAAATTGGGAGATCAACAGCTATATTTAACTCAAGATGCATTCAATTGGTCATTTATAAAATGCAGAGGTATGCCCCAGTTAAGATTTTGGCCAAGGGATACAAACCAGGAGCAGAGTAAGTATTCATTTATATGTACAGGTACACTTGCTACTCGCAAATATAGAAAAAATACATGAATTCACAACTATTTGCCATTCCAGGGTTCAAGTCATAGTTAAAACAAAAACCCCTCAAAACCCGAAGCCCACCACGCTGCTCCCCCCAGCTTTAATCACATGAACAAAACTGTTAATGACCAAAGCAAACTGGGGTTACAAAGTCAAACTGTTGTAGAGAGGGGAAAAACAAAAACGTTGCTGGGTTGCTCTCCCAAAGCAAAGTGACACATCAGGTTACAGGATTGGTGCAATTTAATCTTGAGCTACAGAATCCCCTCTGCTGTTACTGAGGCCAGCTGAGCAACAAAGCTCTCTGGCAGTACTGCTCACTCACCTTTCGAACAATGCTGTCTTCAACGTTGGACTTCTTGTTGCTGCCCTGCTTGCCCATCAAAGTGATCTCTAACTGACAGAAGGGCTTGGGCAGAATGTCGCACTGGGTGAAGAACTTGCGCCACTCCACGATGTAGGCTTTGAGCAGAGCTGTATCATCCTGGTGACTCAGCACTCTCTGCAGGTGGGGGGAGCAGAGGAGGTAATTTATAAATCAATTTATGCACAAAATATGGGCTTTGTTTATGCTGAAAATAACTCCCCATAGAATACTCCAATATACAGATGTATCAGACTAAGAAAGTCTACGTATTGAAGTGCCACTTAGTTTCTTGAAGTAGTTATTAACCCATGTCATACAGGTCATTTCTAAAGGGCAAAGAAAGATAGCAGCAAAAAAGTACTCAGTAAGTTCAAATTTTCTAAATTAACGTTTTTTTTCCTCCTTTTAAGTCATCTGCAAGTAAAAAATTAAAATTTTTGGTCTAAAGGCATGTGCTGGTACAACCATATAAAAAAAATTAAATTAACATAAACCTGTAATGACTATGGTTATATTCTATACAGTGACAAGTTTTGATTCAATGGCATCTACCAACCTTTCATTAGACCCAGACAGTTAACATGTATATTTTATTAAAGCCTGAAAACTTAGCTACATTGCACACTGGCTATCATAATGCCAAAAAATCTGTCTATCAAATGTCAGCCAACACAGACCACATCAAAAGACCTCAGCTCAGCACAGCATTTATGCATGTAAGCAGGTAAGCTGTGGAACTTAGAAACCGACATTGATATACCTGGTTATACAAAGGCCTCTATGAAAAACTGTTTTCCTTGAAGCAAAGCCTTAGTGGTGTAAATCACTTCACTAAAGAAAGGAAAAAATAAAAGTATACAGAAGCTTTCTAAACCTTTGTCATGGGATGCTTTAGAATTTTTTTTAATTTCACAACAACTCCCTCTTTTAAATCCCCCATAGCAAAAGATGTTTTCTGTAGTATGTGTTACAAACACAAGAATTTCCTTTGAGTCTATTGACAGTTTCACTCGTTTGGAGAGAAGCCCACAAAACTGGCCAGCTAAGCTTGCTGAGTTGATAGCACAGATATTTGTAGTACACGGTACATATGTCTTATATTAAAGCCACCCATGAACATGTCAAAAAAGCACTAAAGCTATACAAACATTTTTATTTTTCACACAGTAATTTCTTATGGAAAATTCTGCCTTTGGAAGTTTTCAAGTGGAAGAAAATTCCGTAAGTACTGTTGGACAAACAAAAATAATGCTGTGTTTTGTATTTTTTTTTAATATAGCACCAAAATCACTGCCCATCCTAGCTTCAAGCACCGTGAGAAAACAATGAGCCAGCCAAATGCTCAAGGCTCTTCTTTTTGTCAGTAGAAGTTTGCAGGGTAATTATGATCTCCAGAACATCACAAAATTTCAAACAAAAAAGCAATGCATTTAGATCCAACAAAAGTCAGAATTATTTGGCTATTTTTCTAGCAATGTGAATAGAAGTTATGAAACGTTAAGAACTTACTGCTTGTGCCTGTTTAATAAAATCAAGGATGTCTTCCTTCAGAGCTTGATGGATTTTTGCTGGACCTTTATCATCCCACAAGCAAACTGCATGTACATCTCTAGAAAACAATTTATCCACCTTTTAGTAACAGCTACTCAAACTTTAATGCTGTAATATATGAGGCCTTAGCAAATTCATAAGGTCATAATTCCAGTCTGAGAATGTCTAAGAAATTAATACACTTTTAATCTGCCGTTGTTAAATAACACACAACTAGATCCCAGTGACACATGGGAGAAAGCATGTTTGGGGAAGAGCCCGAAGCTTTAAGAAAAGTCCAGGAAGCGAGTAACTGCAACCTATCCAGGAGAAGGCTATGGTCAAGAAGATGTACAAGACAATTCTGTTTTCAGTACCTATTTAATAACCCTTATTGAATTAAGGACAATTTTTAAAGCTTTTCTTTGACAATGACAGAAATCACTTGCCAGTAGCAGCATTACTACTCAGTCCATGCTATTCTAAAATGCTATCATTAACATGCAGCCTTCTGACAGTTTCACAATCCAAGCACTACAACATCCTACAAAGGAAACAGACATTCCTTGTGAGAAATTTGAACCCTGAGGGATCAGGTAATTTAAAAGACAATTTAATTAGTTTAATAAGATCACTCAAACATTTCACGGCAGTGGTAGCATTTTCAAGTGAACATTACTGGAGAAAAGTTACTAAACAGCACGGCAAAGCAAAATTCTATTACTGAGTTTTAATCAACATTCAAATGAAATTTTTCCAACCTGACAGCCCAGCAAGTGTAACTTAACTCCTACTCTTTCCATACTGAAGACTAAATAAAGCAAGTTACACTCCTAACCATACATCATATATAACATGGCTTAGCAAGCCTTTTTTTTCACTCATTATCATCCTCTGGTTCTTCTTCCACCTTTCAGTAACAAGGCCACATCTTTGCAGAAAAGCACCCATATAGTCTAAAGCTATTACTTTGTTCCTATTAAATCAATACACTTATTTCAATACAAAAGCAGCTTTTTTAGTTTAACTGAAAATGCAAAACTTGCAAGTTGCTTTGTCACAGATTAAAGGGGCTGGCCCAAGGTTTACAGAGGTCTAACCCAGCTGGTGAGACTTACACAAGGTTCGCAGGCAGCAAAGGTGTTACTGTATTTAGAATGTCATTGTTTCCTGACAGCAGTGAAAAAAAAGCAGTATCGGATAATTATACTCAAAGCGCATGAGAAGACACCTACAGATTTTGCATTTTTATTAAGAAGCTTAACAAAGAACACTGTCCAAAAATATAAGCCTAGGGAAGTGGGATCCTTTTCCTCAATAGCCTTAATTTAGCCATGAAGTTATTTAAATTCTATTCAATAACTCAGCTAACAAGTAAAGTAGTAAATATAAAGTTTCAATTCTAATGCAGAATTATTGAATTAGTTATTAAAAATTCAAGCAATGGCTCAGAACTCAATTTGTACCTTAACTATACCATGTTTCTGGCAACTACTAAAGCAGAGACATTATAAGCTATTAAAACCCATTATACATTAGATTACCTTTCCTCTTGGCTGGCAGAAAAGTGTGACAGGTGCATTAAACTGGCTGTAAAAAGAGTCATTACACTGTCCTCATCAAAAAGAGCAATAAAGACAGTGCAACAAGACTGCATTTGAAAAAACTCTACTGTTGTGACAGATTTTAAGAAGCGAAAGGTCTGCAGATTTAAGTTATGAGATAAATTAAATTTATATTTGGGGGGAAATAACTCCATTAAGACAAAGATTATTTTAGATACACTTCTGATAGATCTTTTGTAACTCACTTCCATATCATGTTTGCAAAAATCACACAATGTATGCCACAAAAAAAATCATCACCTAAACTTCTGGAAAAGCAACTTCTAGCTTTTTTGGAAGGAAGAAAATGGCAGGGTTTATAGAAAGCACATTAATGCAAACATTGTCTGAAAACTATTACATTTCATTCTTAGGGTACAAAACTATTCAAATTATACCAGTTAAACTGCACCACCCTGTTACTTCAGTTATTTTAGCAGTCATTCAAAACAGAATAATGTAACATTCAGCAAATTGCCTTTAAATGAATTTACTGACACAGCAGTAAATATTTTCTCTCTAATTCTAACAAAAAGTTTGTGGGCAGGTACAAAACTTGTTTGCTATGATCAGCTGAAGTCAAAAGCTCTGTTGTTCTTTCTCCGTCCTATTTGCAAAGACCTGAATCTCAGCAAAGCTCTACCTTTGCACATTTACAGTGATGTTGGCACACTTACCACTTAATAAAACTTTAACTAGTATTTTTGTTCTGTGTTTCTACACAGTCTGTGTCACATGTAACCTCTGTATCAGGAGTAGTTCAGTAACTGTATTCCTATCATGCAGAAGGATGTAAGATACAAAAAAATTACTTACGAAAACAGATCAAACCACTGCTGTTTTGTGACAGACTCCTGACGAAGAAGTTTCAGAACAATTGGGCGCATGAAATCCCATTTGTCTTCAAACTGAAGTGAACCTTTATTCTAAAAGGAACAACAAAAAAATATTGTTAATAAATCAGTATCTTAAGTTATCACTGAGGATTGCAGTTTCTACAGTTAAAAGAAAAATATTTTCTCAGGTGTCCCTCATAAGCTACCATTTAAGCTACGCCACCACAGCTGAACAACGCTTTTCACAATAAGTATTATTTTAAGAAATGACAGGGCTATTATTTGTTTCAAAGACACTGCCAACTTCATTTAATCACTGCATTAGCTACAACACAACAAGTTCAAGCAAGTATTCTTCAGCTGTTAGTGGAGTTATACCCAAACATGAATGATTCTTGGGTCAGCTTCACTGTCCCAATCAAGATACACACAACTGAAGTCAGGAGGCAGTTGTGAACCTGTCCTGAATAAATTATCCTGACCAAAATGGCAGCCAGGAATCAGGAATCGTATTGTGGATGCTACCATGTACCTTTTTTCTCTCGCTGTGCATTTGGCATCAGCAGCAAAGAGGGAGGAAGGAAGCAGAGTAACGTAGGGGCTGCTGTACCGCAGACTCCCTTCCTGTGGGTTAACTGGCCACAAGGCCAAGACTACAGCTGGTGCAGATAAAAATTACTTACACCATGCTGAAAAATATAATCCAAGGTGGATTTTTCAAATTTACAACACAAATTAAGAGGAAAGGTAAAGAAATTAAGTGCTCCCATATAATTCTGATTATTCTGAAAAATCTCACCACAGTATACAGGCTAACTTCCATTACTTAAAAAACCCCAAACAACACAACAACTATGAGAGAAAAACAGCAGTTCTACCATGTATGTTGTGATTCTATTTGCTTAAAGCTCCACATTTAAAAAGAAACCCTGCAATTAAAAGAATACACTGATTGAGAGTTCTGTGGCAGAAAGACTACTGGTTGAATTATCTGCAGGGTTATGTTCCAATGCACTGTTTACTTTTGAACAGATCATTGTCTTGGCTAGAAAGACTACATTTGACACAATTCACTTCAAATACAGCAACTAATACAGTCTAACTACTTGAAATTCTGACAAATGCACTGTTCTGCGACTAACATCTCTTCAGATAAACAAGGACAAGCAGCACACCACGTTCCCTCAATCACCTCCTTTTAATTAACTTCTACATGGAAATTTACAACTATATCTGTTATTTAGTATTCAGAATAAGAATGGTTTGGCAACTATATTCCCTGGTGTTCTCAAGTGCAAAGATATCTCGTTTTCAAGCTATAAAGATGCGACAGGCACCATAGTAACTATTTTGACAGCCACAGCACCTGGAGGCCTCATAGCATTGTGGTAGGCACTGAACACAGCTTTCATGAAATCAGCCCCTGTTGATAAAGTCTATAAATCTTTCAAGATAAAAACATAAAATAATAAATTGTTTGCCTATTCAGAGACAGTTTTACTTATTCTTTCCCACTGCAAAAAAAAAAAAAGAAAAAAAAGCCATTTGAATGCATCACCTTTGAAAATCACCAACTAAACGCTTCCCCTATATAGAGCTAGCTTTACAATTATTTCCTAATGTTTGATGCCTTGCTCTAATCTTTCCTACCCCCATGAAAACTGTTGGCTTCTCCTTGCAGATACTTCTGTTTCAAGCGCCTCTTTGAAGGATAATGAACTTAAAATATCAGCTACTGAACAGTAAGAAGTTCCAGAAAAGGCATTATAAAGAAAGTAAAAGCAACTTCCTCAAAAGTTTTTCTGTTGAATGAAACTTCAGAGAAGACCCCTTAAGTTTTTTGGAGCAGGTAAAAAAAATCTCTTCTGCAATTCTTGAGAAGTGCAATTCAGCCCGTCACCAAAACCAGCTGAAGATAAAACCTGAATGCACTATCTTCGTGGATAAGATTCGTTTCACTGTAAAACATGGGGAGGAGGAGGACTGCAAACACAACTGTTTATATGATTTAGACTGTGATTACCTACTTAATCCTAAGAAGCACAAATAAAACTCAACTTCAGTTGAAAAAACCCTTTGTCCACTTGTAACTAACATCTGCCTACTTAAAAAGAATTCCTCAAATAAAGCTTGTCCTGAAATCCCACTAGAGAAGTTTAGAACTTTGTTTCTTATACATAGGAGTAAATTTTTCCCCCACAATTCCTTCTTCATTCTTTAATTAAGCTGAAGATGAAATAAAATTATTGGATGAAAAATCCTACTCAGCTAAACTATTCTTTAATTTCAGTAAACAATTCACAGAAATATAGGATAAGCTGAGTTGGAAGGGACCCACAAGGATCAAGCCCAACTCCTGCCCCTGCATAGGACCATCCCCAAGAGTCACACCATGTGCCTGAGAACATTGTCCAAGTGCCCCTTGGACTCTGCCAGGCTGGTGCAGTGACCACTGCCCCGGGGAGCCTGTTCAGTGCCCAGCCACTCTCTGGGTGAAGAACCTTTTTCTAATATCCAACCTAAACCTCCCCTGACACAGATTCAGGCCATTCCCCCTGGTCCTGTCACTGGGCACCAGAGACAAGAGATCAGTGTCTGCCCCTCCTCTTCCCTTCACAAGGAAGTTGCAGCCTGCAATGAGGCCTCCCCTCAGTCTCCTCTTCTCCAGACCAAGTGACCTCAGCCACTCCTTGCATGGCTTCCCCTCAAGGCCCTTCACCATCCATGTTGCCCTCCTTTAGACACACAGTTTAGTATCTTTCCTATATGGTGGCACCCAGAACTGCCCCCAGCACTGGAGGTGAGGCCGCCCCAGGGCAGAGCAGAGCGGGACAATCCCCTCCCTTGCCCGGCTGGCGATGCTGTGCCTGATGCCCCCAGGACACGCTTGGCCCTCCTGGCTGCCAGGGCACTGCTGACTCGTGTTCAATTCCCCACTGACCAGGGCCCCCAGGTGTCCTTCCGCAGCGCTGCTCTCCAGCATCTCTCCCCAGTCTGTCCGTACATCCAGGGTTGCCTCATCCCAGGTGCAGAATCCAGCAATTTCCCTTCTTGAACTTCATCTCACTGGTGATTGCCCAGTCCTCTGATTTGTCCAGGTCTCTCTGCACTGCCTCCCTGCCTTCAAAGGAGTCAGCAGCTCTTCCCAGCTTTGTATCATCTGCAAACTTGCTTAATGTCCCTTCCAGTCCTGTGTCCAAGTCATTCATGAAGATGTTGAAGAGCACAGGTGCTAAGATGGAGCCCTATGGAACCCCACTAGTGACAGGTCTCCAGTCTGATGTCACCCAATTCCCTAAAATGAATCAGTTGCTCACCCATCACATGATGTGTTTATCCAGCTGTGGGCTGGACATTTTTTCCAGGAGGATACTCTGAGAGATAGTAGGGAAAGCTTTACTGAAATCAAAAAAGATGACATCAACATCATCTACGTAGATTCAGGCTTCCATAATATTACAATTTTATACAGTAATTACAGGAAGAAAGGGTGCATTAAATACCACCTACTGTGTATCATTCACATTTGTTAATTCCATCCCTATTAGTGCATGAGAGAAAACAGATTTTATAGTAGAAGAGGAGGTCAAACAGTGGCAATTCTTGGTTGTTATCAAAGTCACACATGCAATTTCTGAGCAGTATTTCCTGGGCAATTTTTCTTTCCTAGCTTGCTTCCAATCACAGTTCCAAAGGAAAGGTAAAGAGGACAGTAAGGCATACCTTTGATGAAATAACATTACTCCACTTATCAGATCTTCTCTGAAAAGAGAAGGCTAAGTAGCCATTCTAGAGTTTAAATTTTAATGCTTTGAAAAATAACTACACTTACGAAATATTTTGTTTTAAAAGTCATCTCATTAGATTTGTTCCTAAAGATTTCAAGTTCCATTTTAACACTAAACTTTTCTTGAAATACATACTACTTTACACATTATATTTTCCCCTGTTCTTCAATTCTATGCATAAGCACTTAAATATAATAGATATAACAAGAAGGCAATACACCAAGACCTCCATGCTACTGTCCCTTTGATCCCCAAAATGTCTGTTTGCTGCGTACTCTATTTCAGGCCACATAGCAATTCAGCCCTCATCTCTGCCAGATGCTCTAAACAATATTGCAGAAAAGCAACATCCTCTAGGTCTTCCTGTACATCTGATCTACATGTGAGTAACATTTTCACCTTTACTACTTCATTGTTTTCAGACAGTATTTATACTAAAGCCAGTTCACAGAGGGATGAAGTAGGAAATATGATGTCCTAGACAGAAACAAGCACTGTGTGATTAATCTCTGCTACAAGTAGCTCTAAAAATCAGTGTAATGCTTGTAGCAAGTTTCTACTCAAAGCAGAAAAGTAGCCAAAAAGCTTTTGCATGTAACTAACTAGTGTGCAACACTCCCTAGCTTCTTAAGGATATCCTAAATGGAAACAGCCAGGAAGAAACAGACAAACTTAAAATACAAATCTGGGAACATGTACTTGAAGTAGAAAAATTCAAAAACTTCAAATGTGTTTCTAGTTGTCAGTGACAAACAGTTGAAACTGATGCAAAGGTAAGTAAAGATTCTCATTTAAGTCCATGGAAAAACTGTTGCTTCCTTTGCTGCTTCTTTCCTAATACCAGGCTCACGCTGGAGTTCATCTTGCAAGGATAGACTCCTGCATTTGCTGGCAGCTCCAGTAAGGCTCTACGATAGTGTCAAGATCTGCCGGCATGGATACAGCTATAGGTTTTCTTTGTGCTACAATAAGCTGAGGTGCTTTCTGCTCCAGAAACTGCAGGAAAACTCAAGCGTCTTCATGTCTCATGGGTGAACTGGTTTAGACTGTATCCTCACTGCAAAGAGAGCAAGTTACAAGTCCAACACGGCCGCTGAAATGAAGTACCCCACTTTAAAAGTGTCACATGTGTGTTGAGACAAAAAACTCTAGGGAACTCTGTTGGAAATGGCTTGGTCACCTATCAGAAAGCTGGTGTCTCAGCGAGGGAGAGCAGCTCTGCTACAGGTAGGGCAGGCACGAGCTGGCCCTGTAATGGCTCTTACTGAGTACTGCAGTATTTCCATCACATTACAGTTTGTTCTGTCTCACCAGGATTCAACATGATCAGTCATTCTAAACTTGCATTTAAAGAAGGCTCTCCATGAATATGCCTCTCACTAAAAAAACGAATCTACAATTACAAAAATTATGCACTAGTGGAGTTTAAATGATGCCCTTTAAACTTATGACAGCCAGTAAGATTTGGATTCAGCTAGTATCTGTTAATAGACTAAGAAAGGAATATTTCACTTCATTTTCTCAACTATGCAGAAAGCTGAACCAGGAAGAAGCTGGTTCAGAAGAAAAAGCTCAGTTCCTATTCATGCTGGCAAAACTAAGACCTGTCTATGCCCAACTTAGATTTGATTATGCAGGCTTATTTGGAAAAGATACGGAAAAAACTTGCAGATTTTAACACCTTTCCTTTCTTATCCTGGGACTTTTACTGTGCCCAGACACTGCTTTTTTCCCCCTCAAAGATGAAAGCAGAAGTATGTTGGACAGACTCAGACAGCATGAGGCACTGCCAGGCAACACTGACCTGGAATCAACAGTTTGCTTCTCTGAGAGCACTCTGACGAGTGGAACTGGGGAACAAAGGACCTTACCTAGTTCTAATTCTTGCACCAGTTTATTTTGCCATTATAAACAAAGTCAAATCATGGTATAATCTTTCCTTCTGTAATGTGGGAATCGTACTTAATTGTAATTGAAAAACTCACTAACTGGTAAGGTGCAGTGCTTAACAACACTTTGAGTGACCAGAAAGGCCTATTTTAGAAGAAATATCTCTGCAGCATTTTTCCTAAAACACACTGCGAATATATATCTTATTGTCAATATAAATATTGATGACTCGAACACCAGTGGCAAAAACGTGACTAGTTAACACAAAGACTTCAGTTTGGCAAGAGCCATCTCGCCAAGTCAAGGCCTTTGACTCTGTTTTTACGTACTTATTGCTCTTTCAAAACAGCTGAAGTGGAATGCTGACAAATCTTGTACGCCTATGTTTCTCTTATTTGCTGTGGACTATCCCATCACGTGTGTCATCAAAGTATGTGTTGGACTTTCTAGAAATCCCCAAACGTACAGCAAAGAGATGGTCTAAAACACTAACAAGTGGATAAAGCTGTCTGAGTCCTGCTGTGAACACAGGCTTTTCCGCAAAAAGGGCATTTCTTCTTATGGGACATTATTTTTTTCACCCATGCTCATGGATTCCTCAATTTTAGATTTTTAAGTATTTTGAAGTATTATCTGCTTAAATATATAACTAACTATCTAACCTCTTACTGGCATAAAAACATACAGGAATTAATTAAAATTAATTTCAATTACATTTCAATTTCAAGGAAGATTTTTTTAAACATATCTTTTTAATATGGAGATTTCTTTTTAATATCAGTAAGAAACAAGCAGATAAATTATTTCTCATTTCTTCACACTGAATGTCTCAGAGTCATAAATGAAACCAGCAGATTCAGGCTGGATCTATACATCCAAATTAGGTCAGGTTACTAAAATGCAAGCAGCACTTCTTCAGGACCACACTGAACTATAATACATTGTGCTGAACACATGCTTATGCCTATATTTATATCTATCTTCAATTGCTAATCCCTCAAGTTAAGCAGACAGCTTTCCCTGGGCCTATCTTACCACTGTAGTTTACTGGTGCTGTAGAAACACTTACTGGAGGCATTAATAAGAGTGGTTTCAAGTAGGCCCATCTTCCCTGTGCTAGCATGGCCTCAAAGGCCACACACAGTCTTCTCCTCATACATACCGCAAATATCAGGACAGGCAGTCCTGAGCTCAGACACTGGACTGTCCCACTGAAATCTTCTCTTCCAACCTGCGGCAGCCTGGGGTGACTGACATCTGCCATCAAAAGCCGGGAAAGTGCTTGAAAACATATGACTACAAAAGCAAAGCTGCTTAACGTAAGCGAAAGGCCTCCGGGAGTTTTCCTTTGCAGGAAAACTGCAGTTCACCAAAAAACTGGAACACGGTGGCCACCCCGATAACGGCACCTGCCCCGAGCGAAGACATTTTCCAACTCTTTGTTTAACTTAAAACTCATTTTCCGTGCACCCGGGTTTTCTTAAATAAACAAAGAGAAGACACCGTGCCCTGTCTATCGGCACGACGCAACGCTGTTTCCCAACGAGGCGTGTTTGGGAAGGGAGAGCCGCGGGGAGGGAGCGCGGGGCTGGCAGCAGGCAGCAGC
>WEIT01031423.1:35650-58032 GCA_013389985.1 Dryoscopus gambensis
CGTGCCGTCATGTGCGCGGCCAGACGGGCCCTCCTCCGCCGCACGGAGCGCGGGGAGCGCACGGAGCGCAGCGGGGCTCGCCGCGCCCAGGGAACGCTGCCCTGGGGCTACAGCCCGTGCCCAGCGTCCAGATCCCCCCGAGGGCAACAAGTGCGGGGTTGGGCCAGGAGAAGGGGGATGCTGGGGCAGGGCACCAGGCCGGCATGGAAAATCGAGGGAGAGAGACTGTTAAAGCGTGACTTTTGCAAAGAAATTGGGAGCAGAAAGGAAATACTGGGGGAGGTGTGGAGGAACCAGATCGGCAGCTGAAAAAGGGACACGGACCTGGAAAAGAAGGTGCCCAGTGATGTAGTAGCTGGACAGGCCAACAGATAGAGAGGAACAAGTGCCAGATTGTAATGATGTTTTGGGAAAGTGGCAAAAGGGAAAAGGACAGTTAGCAATCTAGATATCCCCAGAGAGAACCATACAAACTGCCCAGAGAAAGGGCATAATACTGGAAACGAGAGGGACATACTCTCTTCATTTCCCAGTGGAACAAACTACATGTATTTGGCCTTGGTGAAAGTGCCTTTACCCACAGTAATAGGAGAATTGTGTCAGAAGAGATTCCCGCATCAGAGAAATTTCTCTGCCCTCCTGGGATCTTCAGCTGACTATCATGTTATGATAAATCTGCTGAGAAATAGATTTTTTTAAAGTCTCAGAACCACATGGAATAACAAACACTAACAGTCCTCAGATGGCTGGTAAGGGTATATGAGCCAAATAAAAGGAAATAGTTGGATTTCTGGTAAACAGAATTGCAGCAGCTTCTTCTGTAGTTTGGGCTGGGGTGAGGGAGCCATGGGCAGAGAGCCTGAAAATCCAGCTGAGTAGGCTGGGAGAGCTGGGAAGTAGGTTGTTGTTGGCAGAAGGACAGCAGCAAGTGGATACTGATATGAATAGGCACTTTAACAGCGAAAGGACAGGGAGAAGAGATGGGTGACATTTTACTTTCACACAGCCTGTTTTCCTCTGTTCATGTCAGGCACAAATGCAGCCAAACACCTAAATACCTGTGGCTGGTTAGAGGCATATCCGAAACCACTTCTGTAACTCTTTGGGGCTATTTGCTGTGAGAAGAGTTCTCATGGCCTGAGTCTGGTATTACTGCAAGGTGTTGGTCACCAGTGTGAGACTGGTAGATTTCCCTCGCAGGCTTGGGTAGATCTTGCAGCTCCACAGTGGGGATGAGTGAGACCAAGGGCAGGGTGAAGTTGAAAGAGGGGTTGCATGCACTGCTCGGGAGATCATGTCTCCCAGCCCCAAAATGAGTTTGTCTGGGATATGAATGGGTGGCTGGCCCTGGGGAACAGATCCAGATGACCCCAGAACCTTCCAGCAAAGACTTGGCCAGGCAGTCCAGAAGCTGTAAAAGGCACAGCCAGGAGCCGCCAGAAGAATTTATCTTGCTATGGATGCTGAGCTGAAGCTGCAAGATGCCACCTGCTCCAAGAAACCATTCTCTCCAGGGACCTTTTGGGCTGGCCGGTCAGTCCCTGGGACACAGTGATTCTATGTCTGCATGTATCTCTGAGAGTGTTCCCTTCTGAATCCTGTACATTTCTCCCTTGTACTTTCACCAGCTCTTCTTAAAATAAATTGAACATAGCTTATATTTGACTACTTGCTCCTTTAAGTAACAATTAAAATAAAACTGTGTTAATAATGATAATGATAAATGAGCCCTCATAAGGCTAAAATCAGTCAATTTCTTGCAGTTCTGCATGGGACATGATTACAGGTGATTCCTGGGAATCTTTCCTAAGGTGTTCTGAAAGAAGTGGCACTTATATGCAAGAAGTAGTCACATGTGAAACAGAGGTTCGAGGTACATGATATCAGTAGCTCTGATACTTGCCAAATGTGAATACTGAAAAATTTTAAGTGGACTTTGTTGATTGTATAATACCTAAATCAGATGCACAGCAGATTGCTGTCCTTTGCACAGCTGGGCTGGAAGAACCCCACACTAATGAGTTACACAGCCCATTTAAATCCTAACAGGTGAGCAAAGTCAATTTGCCTAGGGCTTTTACAGTTGAGCTAAATATGTCTCCAAATATTATCATGCTTCCACAGTCTGGTCTGTCTAGCTAAGCTTGTCATTGTAGAAAGACTGTGGTACGTACATATCTAAAGCAAAAACTTATACATTCATTTGTGATCTTTTGAGTGTCATATGATAAATGCTACCTGAAGAACCTGCATTTGTATTGTCTGTTCTGAAGTGAACATGGTGGGTGAATTTTACGTGGGTGAATTTTATGTCCAAGTAATTCAGTTTTTGTTCATTTACCAGTGAGTACAGAGACCCTGACAGCACACAGTTCTCACAAAGATCTCAGACCAGCAGTCAGAAGAAGCAATCAAAAACCGCTATGTTGTGAGGGGCTGGAATGGTTAGAGCAGAGTGGTTAAAGCAGCAACACTAACCTGACTTTCCTTCAGGCAGTTTCTACCACTTTTGCATTGGCAGCTTCAATCTGCTCTTCCCAGGGAAGGTGAATCAAACCTAAATTCTGGGAAATAATAAAAGAGCCAAACAACCCCAAACTTCCAAATCTTCTCCATTATCACCTAGATATCTGCACAAAGCTGCAAATCCAAGACGTTTCAATCTAAAAATTCCTCATTTCTTGTTACATTTTTGACCTGGCATGGATTTTTCTCCAATGTTGGTAAGCGGGTAGGTGACTACATAGATCACAGCACTCCTGAAGAATGTGTACATGTGTTTACATAGAAATTTAGAGAAACACAGAAGAAAGCAATTGATTCTCAACCCCAGACAGCCTGTGACTGAGAAACTATGCCTTCTGCTGCCACCCAAGGACCTAAGAGAACTAAGGGGCCAGTCTGGAAGCAAGATGCCATCCATGCCTGTTTTAATTGCCTAGGCTATTAGCCTGGAGGCTGATACAGCTGTTCATTTTTTTCACAGAGCAAGTTTCAATAGATGCTATTGATTTTCTTTTCTGCAAGCTCTTTTTTTTGATAGAGTAGTACTGGAGGTGGGATAGTCCCTGCTAATAAGCAGTGACTTTCCTTCCTCTAAGATGTCATCAAGCCAGGTAGGTTTCACATGATGTCAGGAAGGACATTTCTTAAATAACAACATCTTAGAAGATGTCCTTGATTGATGAAGGTGTTCCTTATGTTGTTGAGACAAATAAGTACATGGAAAACATCGCACAAACCTCAGGAAAGAACCAACTTGCCCAACTGAGTGATCAGAATCCATGAATGGACTTATAGAAAAATAAATAAACATCTAAATAAATAAACAAATATCTACATACAGGTCAATTTTGCGAGGCATTAAAATGGCTCTGTGAAGATGGTGCAAGTGAAACTACTCCACAGCTGAATGAACTCACAGAGGCAGTCAGTGAAGAAGAGAAACACCCATGTGGGACAAGAAAAACTTCTCCTAACTGTTCAGACCTGATCTTCCAGAAGTACCTCCAACATAATGTCAAAGACAAGCCTGGGAAAAAAAAATTCCTAACTTAACAGAGTATTAAAAATCAAGGACTCAACAAATGTTTTATAACCATTAGATATTTTTATACTTTTTGTCACATCTCATCGACTCTTAGGCCATCTGTATTGCACACTGGTTAACAGCGTGTACCTGAACTACAGGCCCATCATTGTCTCACCCCTCTTGACCAACTATGTCCTCCCTCAAAATGTTAGTAATATGTTATACTCAGAGTAATGACTCACAGCTTGATCTTTGCTGTGCCTAGATAAGATGTACTACAAGAACTGTATTTCCCTCCTAAACATCCGTGTATTCCTGGAGCGATATAAGGTATATTCCTCTGCAAATCTTGCCATTTTAGACATTTAAGACAGAATCTTAGACAGCCACAGTTGCAGAAGCACATCTAACTCAGTAAAGTGCCAGGAAAATACAGGAACACACAACCTGCTCCACTAAAATACTAAAGTGAATTCATGCTCATTGACATTTCAGAGATAATGCCTAAACTGACCGAGAACCTGCCTTTAGGCAGGATTAGATTGCCTTTAGGTGAGATTAAGAGCCACACCCCAAATGGAAATTTATTCTGCTACACAAAACAAGTGAAATATTTGTTCTCACGCCTCACTCTTCCATTTGTCACTTGGAATGACTCCTTCTAGGATTCTATGCATCTTTTGCTCTGATAAAATCTGTCTTCTACATTTCCTTTCTGTTTGGGAAATGCTGGTGTGTGAAACAATATAGATTTCCACTAACAAAGAATGTTTTTTGTGTGAGATTTTTGCCTTGGACCCTTTAAGGGCACATTGATCAAAGAGGTACTTTTCTCTATAAGCATTGCATTTCTGAAGGAATCCTACAAGTCATGGCCTACCATCATAGTCATCTGTTTTTCACTTTTGGTCAGATGCAATCTCTGATGTTTTCTTAAAAGGTGTATTATTTTTAATTGCCTTCATAAATGTAATTGCTGAGATAATTCAGAACAGGCAAACAAGTCTCCCTGCACTGTTGGCAAATGCTAAACAAAGAACTTCCCTGTATGGTAAATTCTGCTGAGTTTAGCCTATGTGGAAGAATTGCCCAGACAAATAAGCTGTGATAACATCTGCCAAGTTCAGACTAGATGAATCCAACATGAGCTGGTAGCACAGGTAATGTTTCTTCTCTTGTACACTACTTGGATGGAAGGCTGGAGGGTTATAGAAACTCTGGTGGGAACGATTAACTTGCCTCTGGGATGGAGGAAGTCAAAGATATTTGGCCTCAGGCCGTGTGATTAGCAGAGCCATTGCCACCTTAGATCAATGATTTAATATGAAAGGTATTAAATTGTTAAAGTGATAGACCTTTGGGAGCAACATCACATGTAGTCATCTGATACCATGTAGGAGCTGAAGCCCAAGAACTGCAACGCGTGGAAGCTGAACTGTCATCCATAGGCCCAGCACATCAGCCAGTCAGAATGAGTGACCTGTTCCTCTGGGATTACCGGTATAGGACTGGCGGGGCTGAAGCTCTGATCTGTGTGGGATGTGTTTGCAAATCAGGAATTACAATTACCCACTTACCCGTCTGCTCAGGCAAACTGTGTGTCACTCAGTGGAGTATTATACCACCTCATCTCCTTG
Organism: Dryoscopus gambensis; assembly: GCA_013389985.1. Classification (NCBI taxonomy): domain Eukaryota; kingdom Metazoa; phylum Chordata; class Aves; order Passeriformes; family Malaconotidae; genus Dryoscopus; species Dryoscopus gambensis. The sequence continues at coordinate 40,820 of WEIT01031423.1, forward strand.
TGACCATGGCATGCATGGTGTAGATCAGAGACAACTTTTATTCAAAAAACAGTGACAGCTGCCCTGCACTCCTACTTCTGGTGTAAAGGCTTGTCTTAGGTTTTGCAACTGGAAGCAGGCCCCATGGTCTTTCTCCCAGAACACCATCTCCTATGCTTCCAGTTGAAGCCCCACCTTGTTTACACTGGAGGCAGACTGAGTGCCTTTAGGACAGGAAGCCTTCCCACTGTCCATGGGAATTCAAAGCCTTTTAAAAGTGAATAAAGTTTCTTATAAATTTAAGAGACTTTGTCTCTGCTCAAAAAGTGCACATAACACAAGGATATTTAGAACAAAGAAGTTTGTAGAAAGGAATTAGCAGACATTAGTGGACAAAATTTTAACAGTAAGGGCAATCATCAGAAGGGGTTAGACTTAAAAGACTACTACTGTCACAGAGCCATGCAGGGACTTTTTATCCCAAAGAACTTCAAGAAGTGAACCTAAATGAGGACAGCATTTACGGACTAGGTGAAGATTAGGTTATGTGACTGAAGGCTCGTTCCCATGAACACAAAGGAGCAGAGACACAATGACAGGCTGGGGAACACAGTATTACTGCCTACAGGACCATAGGACTCACCACGGGAAGTTGGAAAGAACATTTTAGGGTTGCACAAGAGTTACTACGGGATGTTTAGGGGAAGGATCAAAGACAGGGGAGGGAAAGATCAAATTGGACCTGGGAGGAATGAGTGTGAAAAAATAGAGAAGAAAGGAGACAAAAGGAGATGTACTTGTTTAAATAGGTTACTGCTCTGTATGCTTGTGCTGAAGGACAGCAATGGCTGGGGCCTTTGCTAGCCAGGGCTCAGTTCCTACTGGGGGATGGCTTTGGTGTGCTCAAGGACACAGATAGCCAATCTGTGCCAATGATCATCAAGAAATGGAAAAGCATTCAGAGGTAACTGAAGCAAGAACCGGAAAACAACAATAAATCAGAAAACAAGTGGTGTAATCATTGATGAGGTGCTGTCTAACCAGCCCTGTAACTAAGGACATGGAACGGTACTGGGGTAACTGGAGGGGACTGAAAAAAGACCCTGAGGATGGAAGCCCTATGACTCCGCTCCAGGATGGAGGACTATTTCTGCAGCCTCTGAGTTCAGGGAGCAGAAAAGAGTGAGGGAAACCCAAGACCCACCCATGTTCCTGTGCTAGGATGACAGAACATAGGAACAACCACACTGACCCACCCACGTTCCCTTCAAGATTGCACCATGTCTCCTGCAGAATGAAGATCTTGTGGTTGAAACCACAGTGCCAGCCTGCCCAACTGCTCCTGTACATTGCACCATCTCTGCCATGGCACAGGGAAGTCACATCATTTATAAAATGTCATGCATCTGTCTACTAAACGTAATCAGGTTGGGGAAGGGGCTATAGGGATGAGCTTCTATGGGAAGGTTGCAGCCACACTGGACACAGCCAGTCTCCACCTGACCCACCACAGGTCACAGCTGAGCACATCAGCCAAGCTTCTTGGTGGCTCTGAGCCACCAGCTGGGTTTGTAGCGCCTCTGAAACATCTGTTTCAGAAAGGGCAGAAAGCACCAGCATGGAAGGAAAAATGACCAGGAGGACAGAGAAAACCATGTCTGAGCGGGACCCACCAGGCATGACTCCAAAGGGACTGCTGCTGGTGAAGGAAGCAGTACAGATTGATCCCAATCTCTGCACTGCCCATTGCCTCACTGAAGGGACTGAGTGCAATGTGTGGTGTGAGGGAACAGGAGAGCAGAAGGAAAGGGGAGAGGTGTGCAGAGGGAAGAAGGGTGCTTTTTATGAGGGTTTATTTGCACTTCAGTTAAGAACTAGCTCCTGACCATCCTCCCAAGAGGGTTTCACTTCTGCTGAGCCTTCTGAATAATCTCATGTTACTCATATAGAAATATGCTTGTCCCCCAAACTAGACAGTTCTTTAGAAAGAAATACAGACAAGCCTTCCATCAGTGAAGTCCTGCTCCTCATCTCAGGTAAAACACACTATGAATTGAAACAGAACTCAGCAGACCTTCTGACACCAGGAATGAAAATAAAAACTATTATCAACAGGTCAAACCCTCACCCTAACACCTCTCTGGGATCTCTCAAATATTGTTCTAGCATCTTTGCTCTTACTTCTTCAGTTTTAATGCCCCAGAATGTGTCTGGGTTCAAAAGAAAAGCTCTCTGATTTTGCAGGAATCAATCAAAGACCTTTAGGGACTCTCAGTGTTCAAACCTGGAACACTGCCACTCACATGCATGTTCTTTTTTTTATTTGCTAAAGGATGTGGTGTGGAAGGAAAGTAAACACTTTAAAACTGCCTTATATGCCACGGCACACAGAGCTGACCAGCAGCACTATCCACTGGAGGGCAGTGAAAGGCTGGGGAAACCTGAAATGAGGCTGAGAATGCTCCCACCTAAACACAGCTCCTAACTCGAAAGATCGTGAGTTGCCTCAAACTGAATGAAAGTGCTACACTGTGCATAGCTGACAGAGTTTTGATAGCAGTGGGGCTACAGGAGTGAGCTGTGAAGGAGAAGGTCTGCCCTTCAGTCACAGCTGGTTCCAGGTTGGTGTGGCCAACACACCATGTGCCAAACCCCGAACCAATTACAGAAGCATACAGCATCCCTGTGAAATACATTTAATAAAGAGAAGCGGCTGCAGGGAGATTTGTGAGGGTACAAGTGATGACACACAAGAAGACATAGGTGCAGAAATATCCTGAGATCACCGCAGTCCATGAAGGCATCCCTGCAGGAGCAGGTACTACACTGAAGGGGACTACAGTCTGGAGAGGAATCCAAACTGCAGCAATTGAAAAGTGTAAGAAATATGAAGTGATAAGGAAGGAAACCACTACTTGATGCTGTAAGAAAAAGGCAACTCCTGTTCTAGAAATCTTTGTAAAGCCCATCTGAGAGCTGTGATTTGAGCAAGTGCAGATGAAATAAATTTGTATCGAGAGAGGATGCTACCTTTTTGGAGAAGACTGTGTGCTGTGAAGGGATGTATATCAAAGTATGCACACCTGCAAATATCAAGCTGGATTAGTTGGTGAGAAGGATAAGAGGCTAGGAAGCCATACAATGGAGAAGCCATAGGTCTAGGCTGGATACCAGGGAGACCAGAGTGGTGTGACAGTTGGCTCCTGGAGGGACCAAGAGGTCCAAACCAACCACTGGAGAGGCTATGAGGTCAGTGGTCAACCTGAGACCCACCTGCAGGGTTACGTCTCTGACTGGGAAGATCCACAGTGCACACATGTACATGTTGGTTTGTGTGGGGTCAGGCAAAGTAAAGTGGAAGGCTGAGTTACTGGACAGACTGAGTGCCTGAATTATACTCATTCCATGACCATATTAAAAAATTATTTCACAATTTAAAAAGGCCCTTTAACTGCCAAAGAGGAGGCAGGATTGGGATGTTTGTGCCTCTGGTCGTGTGATCAGCTATATATATAGCTATATATGCACACACACTCTGTGGGACTACTGGGAATACAGGCAATTGCCCACCTCAGTACTGACTGCATCTGGCAACAGGGACCTGTGGCAGCCTTGCCTCTGTTGGGCTTCCAGCTTCGGCAATCCTCAAGCCAAAAGGTTTCTCTCACAACACAGAAAGAAGCTCCAGCATTTGCAGATAAGTGGTTCTGCACTAAGTACACCGCTCTAATGCTAGAAGTGGATGCACCCGAGCCTCTATTCAGATGAGTATTTGTCTGTATTGCATGTGCAACAGCCATTTAATCCACCAACAAAAGGTCACTATGAATGCCTTGCAGCAGAAAAGTGCTGAAGCTTCAGTTCACAAATTTTATTTACAGTGTGGAATTGCAGAGACAGAATTTTGAAATATGGCTAACCTGAGAAATAAGAAAAAAAAAATCTTTGGAGTATGTCCGACATCCTCACAGTTGTTAAAATATACCTATGCCATAAAACAGTGATGTAACATCGGTGTATACGTAATGTTTCCATGTGTGCCTCTGAGTCTATTATTGATTTGGCAAAACTCACATCTTAACATTTAGAGTGTGACAATGAATGTTAAAGATTTTCCTGGATAAGCAATCAATGAAACTACTTTTTCTTCCTCAAAACACATGCTGTGGTCTGGCATGCTGAATAAGTGTGATATATATATATACACACACAGAGGAAACTGCTCTTTACTCTTTAAAAATCAAACATTACCAAAGAAATAGTTAATATTTACCCAGAATTGCAGAGAGAGCTTATTAACAGAAGAGCACTTGCCTTTCCCCATCCCCTCAGTAATCATTATAGGAAATTTAGAATAGAATAAAATAGAATAGGACTATTTTTTTTGGAAGGAACCTACAATGGTCATCCAGTCCAAATGCCTGACCACTTCAGGGCTGACCAAATTAAAGCATGTTATTAAGGGCATTGTTCAAACGCGTCTTAAACACTGACAGGTTTGGAGCACCCCCCACCTCTCCAGGAAGCCTGCTCCAGCGTTTGACCACCCTCTTGGTGAAGAAATGCTTCCTAATGTCCAGTCTCAACCTCTTCTGGCACAGCTTTGAACCATTCCCACACCCCCTGCCGCTGGATAACAGAGAGAAGAGCTCAACACCTCCCTCTCTACTTCCCCTCCTCAGGAAGCTGTGGAGAGAGATGAAGTTGCTGCTGAGCCATCTTTTCTCCAAAACAGACGAGCTCATTCAAGGACCTTTACATCCTTCTTAAATTGTGGGGCCCAGAACAGCACATGACACTCAAGATAAGGCTGCACCAGTCCTGAATACAGTGTAATAATTATCTTTAAGCCCAATTTCCCAATCTATCTAGTTCCCTCTGCAGGGTCTCCTGTCCCTCAAAACAGTCAGCAGCACCTCCCAGTTTGGTATCATCAGCAAACTTGCTAATGGTGTATTCAGCTCCTGCATCCAGATCATTGGTAAATATATTGAACAGAACTGGGTTGAGAATTTAGCCCTGAGGAACAACACTGGTGAGCAGTGGCCAGCCAGATGTAGCCCCAGTCACTACAACGCTTTGAGCTCTGCCCTTCAGCCAGTTCTTCACCCAGCACACCATGAACCCACTCATCCCACAGCTGGACAGCTTGGCCAGAAGGGTGCTGTGGGAGACAGTGGCAAAAGCTGTACTAAAATCCTGGAAAACTACATCCACTGCCTTCCCTTCATCCACGAGGCAGGTGACCATATCATTGAGGGATACCAGATTAGTTAAACAAGAATTTCCCTTTGAGAACCCATGGTGACTATAAATTCTTCTTTAGTTGTCTTTCAATAGCACCCAGTATAATTTCCCCCATATTTTTTCCAGGAACTGAGGTAAGACTAACAGGTCTGTTGTTCTCTGAGTCTTCCCTCACGTACTTTTTTTGTAGGAGGGACTAACATCCAGTCAGCAGGGACCTCCCCAGACTCCTAAGACCTTTGGTAGACGATCAAAAGGGGTCCTGCCATAAGATCTGCAGGCTCCTTCAGACCTCTAGTGTGAATCTCATCAGGCCCCATAGGCTTGTGAGCATTCACCTGATAGAGCTGGTCCCTTGCAATTTCAGCATCCGCAAACGGAAGGTCACTCTTCCCACCCTTGTGGTCCTTCAACTCAGGGAACAGGGCAGCCCAAGGTCTATTATTAAAGGCTGAGGGGGGAAAAAAAAGCTTTGACTGGCCTAATTACCACTGAAGTCACCATGTATATTACCTTGGAAGGAGCGGGGCTTCCTTCCAGTCTGTGGGAGACCCTTGCGGTTCCACCGCCCCGCCGTTGTTGTTACTGCGGCCTGTGGAGGCGCCACGTTACCGCGAGGGGGCGCCCTCCGCCCGCGGCGGCGCGGGAGCGCTCGGGCCTGAAAATCTGGGAACACCTCATGGAGCGCAGCGCAGGGCTCTGGAAACAAGCGCTTTCTGGGGCACAGGCGGCCAGGAAGGCCCATGGCATCCTGGCCTGGATCAGCAGTGGTGTGGCCAGCAGGACCAAGGCAGTGGCCATCCCCCTGTACTCGGCACTGCTGAGGCCACACCTCCAATCCTGTGTTCAGTTCTGGGCCCCTCACTGCAAGAAAGACATTGAGGGGCTGGAGCGCGTCCAGAGAAGGGCAGTGGAGCTGGGGAAGGGTCTGGAGCACAAGTCCTGTGGGGAGCAGCTGAGGGAGCTGGGGGTGTTTAGCCTGGAGAAAAGGAGGCTCAGGGGGACCTTGTCGCTCTCTGTAACTGCCTGAAAGGAGGGTGTAGCCAGGTGGGGGTCGGCCTCACCCCCAGGTAACAAGTGACAGAACAAGGTGGCCTCAAATTGCACCACGGGAGGTTTAGATTGGATATTATGGAGATTTTCTTCCCTAAAAAGGTGGTCAGGTATTGGAACAGGCTGCCCAGAGAAGTGTGCAATCACCATCCCTGGAAGTGTTCAAAGAACATGTGGCTGTTTCACCTGGGGACATGGTTTAGTGGTGAACATAGAGCTGTTAGGTTAACAGTTGTCCCTGATGATCTGATAAGCCTCAACCATTCTGCAGTCCTATTATTTTAGCACAAAACTACAGAAAAACCTCTATATTTTACCTTCCAAATCTACACAATGGCTTAAAACAGATTGTCTTTAGCTGATCATGTCTTATGGAACACACTAGTTTTATGTGGCTGCATTAGCAGTAAATAAACTTGGTGAGAAGTTGTAACGGCGTGTTGTGCCGATGATGTGCTATGCCAGAGATGTGTCTGCATGCACCAAGGGCATTTTAAGATGGGAAAAAACCCAAATGATTTGACAAAGTATTTTTTCTGAAACCAAAGGAAAAAACCCTTGGTGCTGAGGAGATTCTCACTGGTTTTCAGGATCAGACCCACAGACAGATTATTTTTAGAGACGGCTATTTTATGGATGGATCGTTTTAATAAAAAACTCTTTTTCTGGGAATAAATTCCAATTTCTGTGGTTAAGATGGGTTTCCTGTGCTTTCTTTGATGTCTTTGAAAACGACAGCATCATGTTAACTGCCCCAACAGAAACACCTTAATGAATGTTATTTACTACAGTCATCCATACAAGGTTATCAAATAATCTAGAAGACAATTACTCAGCTGCTTTTAAGAGAGAACACAGGCTAAACATGTTCAGCCTGTTACTTTTTTTCTGGAAGGTGCTAAACACACACAACTCTCTTGGCATTACAGATCAGTCACAAGCTCTTTTCAAGCCAGATCTGAAGATAAAATCTACTTACCTTGGTCAATATTTATTAAGCAACATTAGTGTTTTTGAACATTCAGGGTTTTGTATTTCATTCAAATAGATACATTTATGTCAAACAGTTGTAGAGACAATTTTTGTTATTTTTTTTCCCGTCATCTAGTAGTTACAGCTCGCCAAAGCCAGCTGGCAGGCTCAGCTACCTGGTCCTTTGATTTGGGTTATTATTCTACACAAGGAAAACAGAGTGTTGCTAGATCAAAGCTGAAGTTCTGATGTATATGTACAGTTTTGGCAGCCACCTTGAATTTATTCCGCTCTAACTCAAATCAAAATCTGGCTTGTGATTTCCAAATAGCAGAATGCCTTGTTCTTTCTTTTGGTTAAGTTCTGAGTGACTTTTAAGGAAACGGGAAAAGGTGTGACAGTTCTAGGTGGGTCAAAACACAAGTAAGTACATATTTGACTACAATTTAGGAAGTTCTTTTTCTTAAGTGTGCATTGTCTAAGATACTGTACTATTTACAGCTCCAGGAAACACAATGGCCTTTTCATAATGCAAAAATAATCAGAGCTGTTTGAAAAAGCCTTGGCTCATTGTTAATGCAATGGATGTAACAGGAGTTCCCTCCTTAGCATGCTGAGAGAATTGGACCACCACTGATTTGTACATACTGGTTATAGAATCAGAAGGTGTCTCGGAAGTGGTCACTGTAACCTGAGACATTTGACGTGACTGAAGTTATGGCTGAGATCACTGGTTTGGAGGGTTGGACAATGCTGACAAGGGGTTTAGTGGTATAAGTGGTCTGAGTGGTAGTGGTGGACTGAGAGATATTGATGGATCAAGGGTTGCTGGGGAGGGGGAGACGTGAAAAATATGTGTGCTAAACAGAGATCCCACAGAAAAGAAATGTAAACAAAAGAAACGCGGCACACAACAAAAAAGACAGTTTGCATAAAATAGTGACTTAGCATCAAAATCGTGCAAGTGATTCTGGTAAATCAGTCTAGCTGTTCTTTTTCTTCTTTCACAGATGTAATGCCAGTTTTCTGGCATGGGATATTACATTTATCATACCCAAACAGCATGAAAAAGCAACAATCATAACACCCTGTCACACCATGGTTGTTCAGTCTTGGACACCAACTCTTTGCCTGTGTATTTCCTGTGGAATGACCTAACTTGTAGCTTCTAGGACTGAAGACCAGGTAAGAAAAGGTTGTAAGAAAAAGACCAAATAAAATTCTGGTCAATGCTATGATTTACAAACTTATTACTACCTTACATTTTTATAAAGGATATAAGAATCTGAAACACAGAGCACACTTTATCATAAACCAGCTAAGCTTTCAGATAAGTACATATATTTTTAAACCTCCTCCCTCCGGCAAAGAATAATTCCCCTCTCATTAACTTATGTTTCAACATAACATTGAATTTACTAAGGTTGCATATATATTAATACTGTCAGATAAAGAGAATTCTGTGATCAATCTTAGTCCTAAAATAATCTAAGTTCTATGATGGAATCGTAATAGGAATAGGAATGACTAAAATGATCTGCTTACATTTCTTACTAAAAAATGTTTAGGAAAGCCCTTCAACACATGAAGCTAAGTGGGTACATGATATTTTCCTAACCTGGCAACTAAGCTCTGCAACTGTCTCAAAGACCAGTATTTTCTTACAGTCATACTGAAAACAAACAAATAAACAAGCACGTGTTTAACATTGCTTATTTTGTGTTAATTTTTGAGAACAACGAAACAATTTTCCTTGGACTGTATATTAAACCGTTGGTTCAAAATGTCTTCCAGCATCTTCCCACAAGGTGAAAGTTCAACTAAAGTAATGCTACAATCAAGGTGCAGCTTGCATCATTTACTCATTAGTGGAATGCCTTGCCAAGATTAAAACAGAGAGTGGAATGCAGTTCCACAGGTCTTGTTGACACCTAACCTCTTTAGCTTTCATTCTACTTTTGCAAAACCTTTCCCTCTCTCTCCTTGCTTATAGAAGTGTTTAGGAACTGTTCAGAATAAAAATACAAAGACCTAAACTCCCACATGGGTAAAAGAACAGACATATTTAAAACTTCCCCCGACTTTAAATACTTAATACTGAAAAAAATGCTCTTGAGAAAAGTTAATCATTTTTCTGAGAAGGAATTTATATGAGACATGAGCATACTATTTAACTAAAATTTCTTCAAGCTAGAAATTTCAATGAAATAGCTTGTTTCAATGAAACAAGGGAATTTTGTATATGTAGGAATTAAAAAAAGGAGTAAAGTTGTTTACTCTGCATTATTTACATAGTATCTCTTTTCTACAGTGTCTTTTTATATGTAGAATAGTTTTATTATACACTGTTCAAATGTCTGGTATTACTCGTGTTTTGTTGGATTGCCAAAAACTAAAAGGAAGAAAAAAATAATTTGGTCTTAGTTCCACACTGAAGTTGATACTCAATTTCTGCTTTTTCTTATGTAACGCGATATGCTTCTACAGAATGCTTTTCCTCCAAGTATGATTTAAAATGTCAGAAGGCATGTTTTTATTTCCAGAATAAAGTCTATCCTAGGAATAAGTAACACTTCTTTCAATGTAGATATGAACACAAAAATAATGAAGAATCAATAGATCAGTAAGAGAATGTAAGTCTTCAGAAAGGACCTGGCAGAATCCATGTTTCTGAGACCATAAAGTTAAAACTGCTGAAATCACCCTGCATGATCACCTTAATTGCTGTGTTCAGGTTTGGGCTCTCCAGTACAAGAACGAAAATGACATTTAGGAAGGTGTCCAGCAATAGAAATGGTCAGGGGTCTGCAGCATATGACAGCCAAGGTGAAGCTGAGGGAATCTGGAGAAGAAAAGGGGGATCTTTCTGCAGTCTTCACCTTCCTGATGGCGCACAGCACAAGGACAAAGGCTGACAATCACAGTTTGCAACAAGGGAATTTCTGAGTAGGGAAAATAATTGATTGATTGATTGATTTTCTATTGTATTGTGAGGAAACTTAGACACTGGAGCAAGGACCCAAAGAATTGTGAAATCTTCAGCCTTGGAGATATTCAAGCTTAACAGGACAGGACCCTGAACAGCCTGCTCCAGATGACCCTGCTTTAAGCAGGGGCTTAGGCTAGATAGCCTCCAGGGATCCTTTTCAACTCAAGCTATTCTGCAATTCTATAAATATTTTCTGATATATCCTAGGGTCCCAGTCTTAATAATATTGCATTGATGCAGCCCAAATCTGCAACAGTGCAAACCCCCTTGGATGAACTGCTGTGTGTCTGGCTAAAGTCTTTTCAAGAAATTACACTAATTGATTTAATTAAAGAATTTCTTCTGCCTGGAATCCAAGTTTTGTTTGTGGTGGATCCTCACAATGCTGCCTTAGATGTTGTTACCTATACCTTTTTCAACAAGGCATGGCGGAGAAGTGCCCGTGTCAGTAAGGTCTAAAAACAATCATGGAAGGACTGTCCCACCTCTTCTGTTAGGTTGGGAGTGGAAACAGGGGTCTCACCTGCCTGTAAAATACTATCCTACCCTTAAACCTGTTTTAGTCGGGGTCCGGTTAGCCTCTTCTCAGCCCTAGTCCGTATGTAAGTGGTAAGATTTAAAGATGCACCACACAATGCAAACTCTGGCATTCACACTCATGCAGGGAATTGTGGATTCTGCCCTTCACCACTGTAAGTTTAGTCTCAATTACTCTGACAATATCTCATCATAGACAAGCAAGTAAACTGAAATGGATACTGCCTTAATCAAGAAAGATCTCAGACTGGCAAGTTCTGCAATTAAATTTACACAGATTTTATTTTTTCTTGTAATATCAAGGCTGAATGCAGTGTCACAGGGTATTCTGATTTAAAAAAAAATGGGGTCAATGTAGTAAAAAGACTATTTTGTATGTGATTTTCTTTTAAGACTAAAATTCCTTATCTGATTATAAGAAAAATGGGATGTGAGCACAGCTAAAATGTACTTTCTCAAGAAGAGCCCACTCCTGACAAAATGGGTCTACATCAGAGCTGCCCTTGTCACCCCAACCCCTCATCCATAATGCCTCTACCTTTGCACTGGAAGTGGAGGTCCTCTCCCTGACAGGAATTTGGTGCAGAGAGTCAATGTAACACTGATGTTATTTAATAAAAACACCCCAACTCGCTAAATCCCAAAATATTTTCTGATGGCTCAACCAGCTGCATGGGTAATCTCTGCAGGGTTAGAGGAATACAAGAGAAGGGGCAGGACCGCACAGCCAGAGGTGAAAGGCTCAGCACGGCGATCCAGAAAAGGAAAGCCAGTTCCACCTGGACGGTATGACCTCCAACGCCCCATACCAGCACAGGGCAGGTATCCCATGCTGAAGGCTTGAACTAAAGGTGGACACAATACACACACTGGATTACCACATCCCAGGCCAACAGTCCGGGCCAGAATAACCATGTGTGCCTTTCCCATGCTGACAGAAATGCTGCCAAGTACACCTGCATGATCCCCAAAAATTTGTATTGCCAGGAGTTTGCTCGCTGCAAAACAAAACACGAAGTCTTCACAAACTTTGGGAATATTTGTTGGACTGTAATTCGTAAATAATGTAGAAAGCTTTCATATAGGGTTGTACCCATCTGGAGAGGAATAGAGGAAACTCTAAGCAGTTTGCTGGGGTCTTTTCAAATATTATTTTCATAGTCATCACTGTGATCAACTAAAAAAACCACAAACTATTCTCTATAGTCCAAAGAGCAGAAGATGCCTGTTAAAGAGGACTTACTGTACCCTGCAGATGCAGAGTCAGAGTATTAGATGCTATTCCATGAAACCACTGTGAGAACATAATTCGTTTAAGAGAAAGAAATCTGTCAGAGAGTGGAAGAACATTTTTTTTTCATTTTAAGGACAGAGAGTTTTGATTAAAAAAAAGCCTTCAACATGTGCTAAATGGGTTTAAATTTTGATGGTCCATAGGCTTTATTATGTTTGCCTTTCTGAGACTGAGCTCATGATTTGAAGCTGTAATCTCCAGTTGTCCCACTTGCTCTTTTAATATCATATATGTTGTGTCAGTGCTGGAAGGTTAAAGATTGAGGGAACTGTGTTTGGACTGGGTGCAAAACCAGAGTCCTTTGAGATTTTGCTAGTTATTACTGGAAGTAACACCTACGCTGGTTTATTTAGCCCTTGGAAACGCTAAATTTGCAACAAACCCCCACTTTTTTTTTGTCTGGGTACAGTTCCAAGCAGGGGGTCACATTTCAGGTGAATGGGAAGTGAGGATGGTGTGTGAGATCAGAATTGCAGATACACAGACTTGTGTGACCTCATATTGATTGCCCCCAAAATGCATCTGGCTTACCACTTTTGTTGGGCCTGGTGATTTTCAATGATGATCAAGTACCTAAACTCCATTCTTGATATTTTCTCATAAATAAACCTCACCATGTAGTTGCTTTTGCTTAGTAGATACCTTTTTTGACATTGCAGTGTGAAAACACATCTTCGCATTTCCTTCTTGGTAGAGACAGCAGAACCACCCCGCACCACAGGATATGGCAGTGCAGCCATAAGATGTGTTTTTCCACAGAGTATCTTGCTGTGATGTTTCTCAGATTAATTTTTTTTAGACCATTTTAGAGAATATTAGAATATTTTAATTTTTAAATGGTGATTCCCTTCATCTGCAAATCTGTTTTTTTTTTTCAAAGATACAGGATGGCAAGGAATCTTTTGGCTGTCAGGGACAATGCCCTGCTTGTTTCTGCTACTCCTGTGGCAAATCTGTTCCAGGCTATTAGCTGATCTTAATAGACACAGCTGTGTTGTAAATATTAGTAAGGAACCCTCTTCTCATTTTCAACCTACACCTAATAATATTTCACATATGCGTGTTTGTTTGGGTACTAATATTGCCTTTTATCTAAAGAAGTTTCTTTGTAGGGTTTTCTCAGTGCGTTTTTGACAGTGTTCCCATTGCCTCTCAGTGTCCTTTGCTAGACCAATGAGCCCATGGTCTCCCAGAGATCCTTTTGCATCTTTCTGCATATTTGTCTCGAATACGAGTCACCAACACATACCCTCTCTTTCATTAAAAGTTTCCCTAGGACTTTGTACCGTGTAACACATCTCTCTCTTGATTCCAGCTGATGCATTCTGTGATTCCATTTGCCCTTTGTGCAGCTATTAGGCCTTTCCAGCCCATGGCCATCCCAGGAACAGCAAGTATTTCTTTGCCTTAGTTCCTAATCATTTCCAAATAATGAGCTATGAATCTTTGTTACTAGTTTCCCAATAAATGACGTTGTGTTCTGTAGTGATAAATCTAATGTCAGTCCCAAGGCTGCACAGTTCTTCCAAACAGTGTTCGGACATTTTTAACCAACTTCTAACTAGGAAAAATAAGAAAATAATGACAGAGCAGAGAAAAATTACCTTACATCTTGTTTTATTATTCCAGTAGTTTATCCTAATTTCACTCAGTAGTTTGACATTTGTTTCATTCCTTTATTTTTCTAAGAGAAAAGTGATTAGGCTGAAGACATGGTATAAGACAATGAAAAATTGCAAATGTGAAAATATGCAGTTATTGAATTAAAAAATAAATAGCCTTTATTAATTCATCATAAAACAAGAGCTTTTACTTAAAAAAAGCTGTCTGAAAAACTGTATTGGTATCTTCCCAGAAAAGGCTTCAGCAAGGAAAAATCACTCTATTATTCCAGGAATTTAATACATTAAACAAGATAAATATCTTTAGAAATGATAATTCTTGTATATAGCATGGATAAAAGAATAGAAAAAACCCTCCCAAAACGCTGTGGAGGAAAACATAATCTAACCATGAAGGACCTCTAGTGGCACATATACTTCTAATGAAATAAACCCTGACATTATGCTTGCTCAGCGTTTTAGAAGGAATCACTTCAACAGTTTCAGATTTTGACTTCAATTCTTGTAATATTTTTTGTCTTTCCTTTGGTTGATGCAGATGCAAAAAATATAATTTTGTTACATTAATGTACAACGCTGTACAATGGCTTTGCCCTTTACTTGTTATCATTACTATCTACTTTTATCACCTATTCAAACTTACGATTTTCTCAGCAGGAGGAACAGCCTGATAGGACACACCTAAATGAAACTGTTTAGCAAAAAGGAATTGAAAGCAGATGAGGATACCAGAGCTATGTCTGTGTCTTGTTTGTTATGGCTGTGCTAATTCTTTTATTTGTCCTCAGCTCAACAGTATTTTTTTTAAGCAGCAAAAACCCCTATGCTAGTGCTTTTGAGTTATCCTTCACCCATTCTAGAAGATATCCAACTATAAGAAATATTTGGATTCTTAGTTCCTTTCAGTCACACTTCAAAATAGTTTGATACTTTAGACACCACTTTTGAATACAAGTAATTAATTTTTAAAGACTTCTATAAATGTATTGCTAAAAATTCTTTGTCAAAAAGGAGGAATATACCTACCAGTTAGTCTAGGGGCCCATTAAGCTTCCAAATTCATCCTGCCTGCAGATAAACTAAAGTCATTCCCAGGGATTTCACTCATCCTGGAAAAGACACAGTAAACTATGTTACAGTGAAACTACTTACTTTCCTAGAGCACCAGGAAGAGAGTTTCTATCTCTGAAAGAGGATGCATAGCCTTAAATGCACAGACTCCCATGTTCCACTGGTGAGACGGCACAGGGGAGGGGTAATACTGGTTCTGAGCTGAATGAAGGGTGTCTGCAGGGCCAGTCAGCCTGGCTGGCACACACTGCAGGCAGATGGATCTCTTCACTGGCATGAGGAAAACTCAGGGGCCAGCAAAGATCCAGAGACATACAGCCACAATCACACATGAGATGGACCCTGAATTGTAGTAAAGTGGAGCCTGAAGCAGGAGTAGCTGAACACGAAGTCATGGTTAGACATGTCTCAGATTATCTCTGCATTCAAGGCCATGTTGTCCAGAAGCCATAAAAATTTCCAGAGATAGCGAAGTTTATTATACTTTGCAATGAACTTAGTCCCCAAAGTCTAACAAAGGGCACTTTTAACCATTGTTACTGTTTGGTTTTTTTAAAGTTTTTTTTGTTGTTGTTGTTAAAATTTAAATTAAAAAGAGATCCCTGCCTGTTTAAACTCTTTTTATTTTGTTTTATATTTTCAGTTCATAGATACCCCTCTGGCATTGCAATCTTTCTGCAGCTGAGCAGCTCCGGTGTAAAGCTCTGGCCTGGTAGTGCCTTTCTGGTGTGAGGCTGCTGCAGCCTACCTGTAGCAAGGAATTCCAAGAGCTGAGCTTAAATGGAGACAATGAGCACCAAAGCCATGATTCCCCATCTTTAAAAAACTGGCAGCAGATTGCAGACATGGGATGAATAAAATTAAATGCAAAGATAATATTACCACAGTTGTGGAACTCAGATATGACTAAATATACAGGGTCTGATAGGTCTGCTTCTTTTAAACGTTTGTTAGTTTAGGTTGTGAAGAGCCGTGACCACCATGACCTGATTCATAATTATCATAACACTGAGACTAATCTTGAAAGACTGATTTCTTGCAGGAGTCACAGCAGGATTTTTATTGGATTAGGAATTCAAAATTAAATACCAATAAACTATTTTGTTATACGAGTGAAGGAAAAATATATAAAATCTCAATGTAATAAAGAAGTGAGTATGTATATTATAAATATAGAAGTGTATTTATTAATACTTTTAAAACATATAATTATACAGCTTTTCTTTCATAATGATCTTTAACATTACACCATCACAGAGTCAAAGAGGGTATTTGGGGTCCAGTCCTCTCCCATGGAGCCAGTACCTGGGTGGTTACTTGAGCCTGAGCCCTTGGCAAAGGGGAGACTAAAATTCACCTTCATTCATTACAGGTACATGACATTGTAAAGATAAGTTGAAAATGGCAGAGTAATACCTCTTTGACACTCCTAAATCTAATCCTACGAGGATGAATTTGAGTAGTAGCAAATGGAGATAAACACAATGAGAGAACCGTGACAGAGAAAAACACAGCTGAAAAAAAGTTATGGTTTGGGGGGAAGAAGATTAAATCATGGTGCTCTGCGGGGAGCAGGTGAGGGTAGAGACCAACAGTGTCTTGTGGCAGAAAATCCCTTCTGCCAGCACAGCTGAGACAATGACAAATATTTGCCCCAATGAGGGCAGAAGATTGCTCTTCCTGGAGACACCTCTGAGATTCAAATCCATCATCTGTGACACATACAGAGCATCATTAGAAGTACTGTTAAAAAGCCCACCAAGCTATGCAAAATGTCACTAGGTTCTCCAGGTGAGTTGCCCTGAGATGTGGGTGAAGACAAACAGGATGTGAAAAATCCAGAGGCATGGGAAAGAAGCAGCAAAGAAGTGGGAGTAGAAACGTTAGAAGACCCGAGGCTGCGCGGAAAGCTGCAAGAAGTTAAACTTTAAGGGTTTAGAGTAACTTTTACTCCTGTAACTGGCAGATGCGCCTGAACTGCCTGCGCACCAGGCCGGCTGCTGCCAGGCCCCCACATGCCCTGGGGCTCGATGCCTGCGGAGGGGCTGGGGGCAAAATAGCCCTGCAGGGACCCGTTCTGGGGCACCAGGCTGGGCTGCTACCGGGGAGCCCCGCGGGAGAGCGGGAACACGAACCTGGCGTTGGCGCTGCTGGAGCCGCCCTTGGCTTATCCCAGCTGCACCCAGCGGGTGAAGCAAACTGCAGGGCCGGAGCGCGCCGAGGGGAAGCAACACCAGGAAAGCTCCGACCCCCCGCCCCAGCACGAGCCATGCCCCTCCCGAGGGGCGGCCCCTCGGCGGGCACAAAGCCGGGCTCGGCCCCTGTCGGGGAAGCAGCGTGCCGCTGTCCCGGTGCTGCTGCTCATCCCTTCCTTCCGCCGAGCGCCGCCTCCGCAGCGCCCTCCCTCCATCCCTCGTTGCCCGCTCGCGGCGGGCGCGGGGCCGGGGCA